>CM033476.1:294990252-295099449 GCA_019447015.1 Hymenochirus boettgeri | reverse complement strand
GGTTAATGAATGATGTTAACCTTCCATATACGGAATCGAGGGTTAATGAATGATGTTAACCTCCCATATACGGAATCGAGGGTTAATGAATGATGTTAACCTCCCATATATGGAATCAAGGGTTAATGAATGATGTTAAACTCCCATATATGGAATCGCGAATCGACGGGGTTTTTAATGAATGATTAACTTCCCATATACAGAATCGAGGGTTAATGAATGATGTTCCTTCCATATACGGAATCGAGGGTTAACGAGGATGTTAACCTCCCATATACAGAATCGAGGGTTAATGAATGATGTTAACTTCCCATATACAGAATCGAGGGTTAATAATGATGTTAACCTTCCATATACGGAATCGAGGGTTAATGAATGATGTTACCTCCCATATACGGAATCGAGGGTTAACGAAGGATGTTAACCTCCCATATACAGAATCGAGGGTTAGATGAATGTTAACTTCCCATTACGGAATCGAGGGTTAATGAATGAGGTTAACTTCCATATACGGAACCGAGGGTTAATGAATGATGTTTAACCTTCCCTAACGGATCGAGGTTAATAAAGGATGTTACCTCCCATATACGGAATTGAGGGTTAACGAATAACTAACCTCCCATATACGGAACGAGGGTTAACGAAGGATGTAAACCTCCCATATACGGAATTGAGGGTTAACAATGATGTTAACCTCCCATATACGGAATCGAGGGTTAACGAATGATGTTAACCTACCATATACAAGATTGAGGGTTAACGAAGGATGTTAACCTCCCATATACAGAATCGAGGATTAACGAAGGATATTTACCTCCCATATACGGAATCGAGGGTTAATGAATGAAGTTAACCTCCTATATACGGATCGAGGTTTAACGAAGGATGTAACCTTCCATATAGGGAATCAGGGTTACGAAGGATGTTAACCTCCCATATACGGAAATCGAGGGTTAACGAAGGATGTTAACCTCCATATACAGAATCGAGGGTTAATGAATATGTTAACTTCCCATATACAGAATCGAGGGTTAATGAATGATGTTAACCTTCCATATACGGAATCGAGGGTTAATGAATGATGTTAACCTTCCATATATGGAATCGAGGTTTAGAAGGATGTTAACCTCCATATACCGATCGAGGGTTAATGAATGATGTTAACTTCCCATATACAGAATCGAGGGTTAATGAATGATGTTAACCTTCCATATACGGAATCGAGGGTTAATGAATGATGTTAACCTCCCTATACGGAATCGGGGTTAACGAATGTTAACCCCCTCATACAGAATCGAGGGTTAATGAATGATGTTAACTTCCCATATACGGAATCGAGGGTTATGAATGATGTTAACCTTCCATATACGGAATCGGGGTAATGAATGATGTTAACCTTCCATATACGAATCGAGGGTTAATGAATGATGTTAACCTCCCATATACGGAATCGAGGGTTATGAATGATGTTAACCTCCCGTATACGGAATCGAGGGTTAATGAATGATGTTAACCTCCCATATACGGAATCGAGGGTTAATTGATAGTTTACCTCCCATATACGGAATCAAGGGTTAATGAATGATGTTAAACCTCCATATATGGAATCGAGGTTATAATGATGTTAACCCCCATATATGGAATCGAGGGTTAATGAATGATGTTAACTTCCCTATACAGAATCGAGGGTTAATGAATGATGTTTACCTTCCATACCGGAATCGAGGGTTAATGAATGATGTTAACCTCCCATATACGGAATCGAGGGTTAACGAAGGATGTTAACCTCCCATATACAGAATCGAGGGTTAATATGATGTTAACTTCCCATATCCGGAATCGAGGGTTAATGAATGATGTATCTTCAATATACGGAATCGGGTTATGAATATGTTAACCTTCCATATACGGAAATCGAGGGTTAATGAAATGATGTTAACCTCCCATATACGAAATCGAGGGTTAATGAATGATGTTAACCTCCCTATAACGGAATCGAGGGTTAATAATGATGTTAACCTCCCATATACGGAATCGAGGGTTAATGAATGATTGTTAACCTCCCTATATGGAATCAAGGGTTAATAATGATGTTAAACCCCATATTGGAATCGAGGGTTAATGAATGATTGTTAACCTCCCATATACAACGGTTCGTCAATAATTATCAAAAAAAGTTCTGTTTGAAAAATCCAAAATTCGGAAAAGTCCGAAAAGTACAAAATGAAAGACTTTCTTCTCTTTGTAATCAGTAAATTTGTGTTATAAAATCTGATATGTCAGAATACTCACCACCAGTCTATGAATAACAGGCTCTGTGACATTTTCTGTGCGTACAGGGAGGATTTGATAGTCTAATGCTGCCCACATCTGCTGGAACAAAGCAACGGAGATAAAAGATCCTTTCAATGTGATTGAGTAAAGACTGGTTTCTCTATCGAGCCGGGTAGAAACCTGCAAATGAAGTTTGAACGGATTGGGAACACATGTTGGAATACGATCGGCGTTTCCTTTTTGGCTCCAGAGTCAAGGATATAAAGATGTCTGGGTGAAAAAGGAATTTACATTTATCTGGATATCATCAGCTTTAAACTGTCAAATAGGAGACATTATTATTATTATTCTCCTTTATTTACGAAGCAAACTAATCAGTCACAGACAGAAACATGAATGATATAGAAAAATAAGATTTGTTAACGGAAGGCCTAGCCGGGTTGCGTCTGGGAGTTTAGTTGACCTGTAATAAAAGAATTGATTTCGCGGAGATATGAAAGTTCACGAGGGAGTCTGGGAAGTTGAGTTTCTGGCATTTGTTTTGGGTTGTAAGTCCTATTCTGGCCAGACGAAAATAAAGATGGAATTTTGACGCTGATTTTTTTTAATTTTGGATCGTAACTTCGGTTTCGATCAAATTACCAAACAAAAAAATGATGGCCACAGACCTGCGGGTGAAATGAGCCTCCTTTAAGGAAGAAGCGGGATACAAGGGATACATATAATGTTATATCTCATACCTAAAGACAGAGCTATAGGATATTGTACCTTCCATATACTTACTATCCCATTCTATTTATATTTAAAGGGCATGTCCACCAATAACATAAAATTTTACATATAGCTGCAGCACCCCCCCAAACCCCACTTATGCTACACTTACCTACCCCAAAGATGCCCCTGAACATACTTACATGGCGGCTCTGCTGCACTTTGGGATCTGCTTCCTGGTCATGGCTGTTTATTCAAATGTGTGCCAGTGACATCACGTCCAATAAATGACAGCTGCAACCAGAAGTGTCTTCCTGCTGCATGCTTGCTCAAAACCAGCTTGCAACAGCAGCAGAAGGTGGTAAATAGGTGGCAAGGGACCGGGTCTTGTAAGTATGTTCAGGTGCATCTTTGGGGAAGGTAAGTAAAACTCAATTGATTTGGGGAGATGCGGCAGCTATATTTAAGTTTCATTTTGTGGGTGCACATGCCCTTTAAAGTAATATTTGCAGGGAACAGTTTTGCCCAGTGTAAAACTGCATGAATATTTATGTTGAAGTTAAGTTGAAGGCCCCAATATCAGAAGAATTTCATTCCAAATCTACCACACCTGGACAAAAGATAACCAAATTTTTTTCAATTTCATAAACTTTGGCTCAACCTTATTTAGGACAGTTTCTGGAGGATGACTGAAAAGGGTAAAAAAAAATCTTTCTGACTTCAAATGGCAATCGTAAAGTATCCCTGGATCAACCAGAACTACAGTAATGTATTAATACCAGTAATTCTCAATATTATACAGTATCCCTGTACCAACCAGAACTACAGTATATGTATTAATACTGCAAACTGGGTTTGGGGCCTAGGCACTCCTTTCTGGCATCTAGCCACTTCTTCAAAGGTGCTCCCTTCTCAGGTCCTCTACCATGGACCTACTGCTATAGCACAAGCAAAAAGTTCATGAGAGGGGCACTCTTTCGTGAATTCAAATTTCTTTATTAGATCACATCAACACAACGTTTCAGGGACACACTGTCCCTTTCATCAGGTGTGATGTTATGTATATATGTATTATACCAGTAACTCTCAATATTATACAGTATCCCTGTACCAACCAGAACTACAGTATATGTATTATACCAGTAATTCTCAATATTATATAGTATCCCTGTATCAACCAGAACTACAGTATATGTATTAATATATAATTCTCAATATTTATGTATACCCGTACCAACAGAACTACAGTATATGTATTAATACCAGTAATTCTCAATATTATATAGTATCCCTGTATCAACCATAACTACAGTATATGTTAATACCAGTAATTCTCAATATTTATATAGTATCCCCGTACCAACCAGAACTACAGTATATGTATTATTACCAGTAATTCTCAATATTATTTAGTTTTATAAACGTATCCAGTCCACTTTAAAAGCTATTCAGGGTACTTGCCCTTACCACATCTGCTGGAAACAGTTCCACAGTTTCACCTGTTCTCACTGTAAAGAAACCCTTCCTAACCTGAAGATGAAACTTCTTTTCTTCTAATCTTAAAGGATGTCCATGAGTCCTCTGATACGACAGATTAGTGAACAATACACCAGAGAGTTCATTGTATGGCCCATTTATATATTTAAAGTTATCATATCCCTGTGCGATTGCAGCTTCTTTAGTGTAAACAGTCCCTCTTTTCCTTTTTTAATTTATTTCCCTTTCTAAACTCTTAACTTTCCAAGCTGTCTCTTTTAAATATGGGATTCCAAAACTGCACCTGCATATTCTAATGAGGCCTTACCAGTGCCTGTAAAGAGGGAGATAATGTTTTTCTCCCTTGAATCTATTCCCCTCTTTTTACAATACAATTGCTTGATAGCTGTAGTCATTGCTGTCCATTTACCACAGCTAAGTTTTTTTTCTACCAGAACCCCCAAATATTTTTCCAACAGGATTGTTAAACCCAAATGCATCACCTTACATTATCAACATTGAATCTCATCTTCCACTCAGCTGCCCATTTTGATAATCTATCTAGGTCACTTGCAGCAATTTCAAATTCCAACGTTCTGCATAGTTTAGTGTCATCAGCAAACACAGAGACCTTGCTCTCAATGCCCCATTCTAAGCCATTTATAAACAGATTAAATAGAAGTGGCCCGACTACAGAACACTGAGGCACTCCACTTGTGATGTAGCTCCATTGACCACTACTCTCTGTATGTGATCTAACAATGAATTCTCTATCCATGCACCTTTGTTTATACAAGTTGCCTGTGTGGAACAGTTAAAAAAAATCTTTAGTTAAAATCTAAGTTAACTACATCCCCTGCTATGCCAGAATTCTTGATAAAAGCCAAGCAAGTTAGTTTGAAGATCTATTTATTATGAATCCATGCTGATTACTTTACATATTCGGGTATATAAATAATAATAGGGTTTCAGAAAACCCTAAAACAGAAGGTTTATACCACTGATAATAGCATGTCCGTAAAGTACTAATTGTTATTGCCTTTATGGACACATTTGTAAATTTACAACCGCATCCAATTAATAAAGTATGTAAGAATGGGGGATACCGCACTGCAAGAAAAGGCAACACGCCTATAACATGAAATGGATGTGACCTTTTAAATTTTGTGCAGTAAACCATAAATGTGGCTGTCAGAAGTGTAACTAGAAATCATTGCTAGAGCTGGAAATTCAATTTAATAACCTGAACGTTTTTTTATACTGGGCTTAAAATAGATTTTTAACTATAAAGTTATAAAGACAGTTCACACGGAGGACTCACTGTTAGACCTTCTTTTTTTAGGGAAATAACAAATTATTTACACTTGAACTGGCTTAATAAGGTTTTTAAAAAGAGCTTTATTATCATGGTAAAATGATGTGAGCTGTGCGTTTATTACTAGCTTTACAGACCCGGTTAATGTACAGTTTCCACATGCCACACAATAAAAACCTTTATAAGTCCCAGGTTATTGTAGACTAAATACAGTCGTAATTTTATACGGCTAGAACCCATTGACATTAAACCAATCAAACGTGAGCATATCTGGGGTAAGTCATTGCCTCCTTTACCTCCCGTTCTTCAATAACAACGACACCCCAAATTATTTCCTCAGTGAGATTCCCTTTAATGCTTTTAATGGGAAATACGCTCATCTTTTATTTCCAAACCATGAATCAGATTATAAAAACGAACAATCCTTGACTTTCTTTGGCTAACTGTGCTTGTGTGCGTAGTTCTGATGTTTGCAAATTCTAGGATTTGATATCATGGGAATATTTTCTTTACCTCTACTTTTTTCATCATGGGGAAAACAGCATGAAAATGTAAAAATTGCACTTTGCCCCCATAGATATAATAAAAGAGTGCTATTTTACTATTAAATTATGCACTTTGGGGCTAAATTTTGGCTGAACTTTTTAAATTTCAGTAAAGGTTCGATAGTTCGAAAACTAACTCATTAAAGTCAATGGGGACAAAAGTTTTGAAACGTTCTGTAAAATACGATTAAAATAGCAATGATTACTTACTGTAAATGGCTCTGGGCCTGGCAAATGGTCTGCGGAACAAACATATCACCAAAACTTGTTTAAATACTAGCAGGGTCATTCAATAAAATCTCAATTGTTAAAAATGGTGCTAATTTTGCCCCAACCAATCAGATGTTAACTTTCAGATATTAAAGATATGATTGGTTGGGGCAAAATTAGCACCATTTATAAGAATAAGAACTTTTTATTTTTTTTATTGAATAACCCTGTAACTTTCCTCACAATCGGCTATTTTCGAGCATTGAATTTTTGAGGTTTAGGAAGCGAACGCCACATTCAAGGGTTATTGCCGAATTCGAGGGTTAGCGAATGCCACATTCAGGTATCAAATTTGGTTACTGAACGTTAGTTATGCAATCATGTAGCGAACACCACATTCGAGGTTATCACAAATTGAGGATTACCAAAAGGCTGAATTCGAGGGCTAGTGAATTCCACATTCAAGGGTTATCACTGAATTCGAGTGGTACCAAACTCTGCATTTGAGGGTTATGCCGAATTCGAGGTTAGTGAATGCCACATTCGATGGTTATGGACCACTTTTAGAGGATTACCAAACCAAAGGGTTATGGAGTGCTAAAGTCGAGGGCTACGGAGAATTCGAGGGTTACTAACGCTGTATTTGAGGGTTATGGAGCGCTAAAGTCAAGGGTTATGGATTAGAATTATTGAATTTGATAATTATTGAAAATAAGTGCGCGGGTTTGAAAAGTCTGAAAGTTAGAAGAATCCGAAAAGTCTGGTTTCGTACAAACTCATAAAATCCAGCTCAAACTCAGGTTCAGTTCTAGTCCATCCCTATTGGGGCCTATGTAATACGATATGCAAATTTTTGTCCATGTTCTTAATCTGCAACAGCCAATTAGAAGTTATCAAGTGTAGTAGACCAGTGTTTAAGTGTTTATTATCTGATTGAGACAAATTAACAGCCCAGAGAAAATTTGCATCTCTTATTAAATATTGTGTTATATTAAAATAAAACCTATTTTATATATATATATATAATAAATATATATATATATATATATATATATATATGCAAACTAGTGCTTAGTAGTGGCTTTTTAAAACTGTGTTGATTGTTTTATATTTTTAATGGCTGCAATTTGGACATTTAAAGAACTCTATAGGGCTTGTTCACACTAGGAACGGATAAAAATGCAACTTAAAAATGCATTACGTAGAGTGACATTTTAAATTGTTTTTGTATCCGTTGCTGCCCGTTTGCGTGTGCGTTATCTTGTTTGTGTCGGTTGTGGTTTTAGACCACATTTTTTAATTTTAGGGGGCAGGATAAAAGAACACTAAAATCCTGATGTCGGAGTTTCAAAAGAGTGTCTGGGGCTGGCACACTGATGGCTGTTAGCTGAAACACAAAATGCTGATGGCTGGTAGATGAAATAATAAAATGGCGCCTTTCCCAGGCATCCATCTTGAAAAACGGACACAAACGCAAATGCGTGCGTTTCTATGCGTTTGTACCGCATATTCATGCATTTTAAATGTGTGCAGCAGTGCATCTTTTAAATGGACTGGAGCGGAAGGAATACAACGCATCAAGTGTGAACGATATTGTGAAATCCTATGGAGTTTTACTGTCTGTCCATTTTTTAAAAACGCACCTGCGTTTCAAAACGGATAAAAACTAATGTTGTGAACAAGCCCTAAACTGAAAGGTTTATCATTTTTGATTTATCAATATACCAATGAGATAATGTATAATGATATATTATTTAAAAGGGTATGTCCACCCCCCAAACAAACTTCTAGGATTAGGCTAATTGCCCACCAAAATCTCGACCTCGGGAGATTTACACAGTGGCGCAAGCTCTCTGGGCAAATCTCCCGTCCCAGATATACTAGAGACTGTGCTACTAGCTGGCGTTAAATACTTACACACAAACAGCCGCATAGCCTCTGGTAAATTGGTTTGTGATGGCTGGCGAAAGCCTTCGCAGCTGCCACATGTTAGACTTAACATCGGCTAACCTATTGTAAATCGGTTAGCGGCATGTGAAGGGCTGAAGAGGAGCTGTGTACCCACAGCGCTCCTTGGTAAATGAAGCTGTTAGTGTTCAAAGGTGCTGCTAAAGTTACTTACCAGCTCTTGTTCCCCCCTCGTCTGTCTTCTTCTTAGATTCCATGCCTTTCCATGTACGGAAGCTGCAAAAGGGCCAGACTGCTGGCGTCTGTGATTGGCTGAGGCGCAATTTTACAGGTCTGTTGCCAGTTTGTCCCCTTCTGCAGCTTCCCTTGTGGGGTTGGTAGTAAAATGCTGTGTAAGATGGCTGAACTAAAGCTCAGTTCGTCAATTGAGTCAATAGTTTTTAAAAGTTCAGATTAAATAGGGTATAAAGCAATGGTAACTTACTGCAATGGCTCTGGGACCTAGGAAATGGTCTGGGGAACATAAACATATCGTTAGATCAGAAAAAAACGGACTTCTGCACACGCATGATACTTCTGGTCATCCACTTCTGTCAATTTCCAGATGTTCGAGTAATCCAAACGTAGAAATTGATGAACGCCCGATAACTTGGCGGCCGGACGTTCTGGGTTTCCGCATCTCAAACCGGGCCCGCTCTCCAGGACCTTGAAAGAAACATTGTGGCCTTGGAAGGGCCTTTTGGAGCTTAAGGGGTCCCGCAGCTCAAACTGGGATCCCCCTCCCCGACACTTATAAGTGCCCGGTGCCCCGACAAGAACCTTTTGGGGCTGAAGGGGTCCCACAGCTTGAACCTGGACCCCCCTTGGTCCTAAAAAGGACCTTTTCAGGTCTCTAGTGTCTTCTTTCTTCTCCGATATATCGCCGGTGAAACCAACTCTGTTGATATCGTGGTACCAGGCGATGTTACTATTGCGGCCCCAAGTGACACTTTCTTGTGTCATCACTCAGATGACATCTGAGTTCCATGGGGGTCTGCACCTCTTTTATAGGTTTGCTGAAGGACCAAATCCAATTGTGATTGGGTAAGATTTCAATGCTAGCAATCATATGATCACACATCAAGAATCATATTTGATAATTTATTACAGCAGAGAATAAATAGGACACTGGAGACCTGAAAAGGTCCTTTTTAGGACCATTTGTGGTCCCGGTCTCAAGCTCGGGACCCCCTTATCAGAAGTGCCACAAGGGGGTCCGTTTGAGCAGTTAATTATATCTTTTATAAAGGCTATTTTTATAGATAATCATTATCATCTGTGTGATCTCCTATTTTTAACTATAAGAATGTAAGCCTGTAGTCTTGTGCTTCCATAAGGTCATGATAGCTTCTTTCTACTTTTCTCCTTTAATGAAACTGAAAAAATCTAAGGCACTTTTTGTGAGTGGATTTTCCCTTTAAATTTACCACGTGCTTTTTCCTTGCAGGTGTTTACTAAAACCGTATTACATATTTAACAACCGTTTACATTTTTCTCTGTTTAAGGTATTTGGAAGCAAATTGTAACATTGTAAGCCAAGAGAAACTTTTATATAAACATACATTTTTTCGGTTGCATGTCTACAAAGAGGTGGTCAAGCTATTGTCCGTATTCCTTTTGAAATATGCACCCCACCGTTTATTGGTCTGACTCCTTTGCAAAGTCTTGACACAATACGAGAGGCTTTACAGTTTTCTCTCTAATGATGTATTCAGATTAGAAGTGTTGACATTCCTGCAGATAAGTCATGTTCTGGCATACGCGGTCAGGCTACCTAACACAAGATCCAAGGTCAATATTTTCATGTCTATGTAACTAATTCTTCTCTTGGAGACTTTCCAGCTGTCAATTACACTAGATACATGGGATTCTGAATATGGTTAACAGGCCCAAGATTGGGCAGTGCGCGCGTGTGTGTGTATATCCCTATATTATATATATATATATATATATGATCCTCTCACCACCATCTCGATAGACATCCACCCCGGTGCCTCCGATGGGGGAAGATACAAAGTGGAAAACTCGTGCAATCAACGCGTTTTGGCCATATTGGACGCCGTCGTCAAGATTACAGAAACACACACAGGTAATTTTAAATACCAAAAAGATACACCCCCTAACCTGCCCCCCTCCCCGAGAACAGTTAGCCCCTAGTATACTATAGTGCCAGTTACACAAACAGTGCAAAAAAAGTGCAGTGCTTACGATCGAGACCCCAGATAAGTGCAAAACCAACAGACCACTGCGAGATCAGTAGAAAGCTGACAGCAGAAGTGCAAACCAATGCCTTAAAAGAAATAAATATCTCTAAAAGCAGAAGTAAAATATAGGAACAAGGGCACCCATAGAACTCACCATCCAGTGTGAACCCGCAGGGGAAACAAGTAGAGACAGAAGATAAACTACGTGACTTAAGCGAACCAACCCACAAGTGCAATGTTAAAAGGTGACTGTACAAAATAACATACAGTAACAATATATTAACAGTAAAAGATAAATACAAGGAAAAAAAATAACAAATGCAAAAAGGGAGCAGATCCAGCCAATAGGTGGCAATAGTCTTACCATTATAATACTGGGTAACTAAATATAGGAATGACCGAAACAAATCTTCATAATAAGCTGGAATGAATCTGCAGAGGAGAAAGGGAACAATAAGGCTCAAATATAATGCTGCCACAAGGGAATGCTATGTGAGACCCACAGCAAAGGCTCACAGAGAGGGAAATAACTACAAAGTTGGTTTTGCACTTATTCTGGGGTCTCGATCGTAAGCACATTGCATTTTTTTTATTGCACTGTGTGTGTAACTGGCACTTTAAGTGTACTAGGGGTTAACTTTTCTCGGGGGAAGGAGGGGGCGGGTTAGGGGTGCACTTGTTGGTATTTAAACTTACCTTGTGTGTGTTTCTTTAATCCTGACGACCGATGTCCAATATGCCGAAACGCATTGATTGTGCTTGTTAAAAACGGTTTGTATACAAGTCCCAAGTTATCCACTGCACACCAATTAACAGCTTTTTGAACCCGAGCGGTATATTGGAGGACTTAGCTCTTTTACCCCTGTAGGGGTTGTACCTGTCAGGTACGTATGTGGTCTGCACGACCAGAAGTCTTAAAACCTGGTTTCCTGAGCATCTTTGTGAACATGGATTTTTTATGAATGCTTATTCATTATTTTTATTCATCTGTTTGCTAAACAGCCATCCCCTTCCTCAGGCTTCATAAACAGACATATGCAATTGTATGGGCTTGAGAAAGGTACCTGGTAATGGGCCAAAATGCTGCCTACACATTAATATGTGAAATATTTTGGTATATATTTGCTAATAAAATCAACCAAGAATCAGTAAAATATGCTTTGTACTGTATAGATGGCCAATGACTGTACTGGGAGAACCATTTGCATTTTGGATTTATGCCCATAATAAGATTTCCCCCCATACCGTTATTTTTTTATTTTTCTATCCCTAAAGCTATGCAGATATTTACAAATTGGGTTGTTAACACATTGGGTTCAAGAATCCTTTAAATCTACTGTATACTCATCAACATAAACAGAAAACATTGTTCTGGAATACACATAAGAATGAGTTGAATATAGCCAACATTTTTTTCACACTGAGAGCACAATACAGGGAGCTGTGGTCCTCCACACAAGTTGATTTTAAATGAAAGGCTACCTTTAAAATGAAGCCATCACCCACACCCTCAACATGCACTAGAGCCCAAGCAATGAGGTAATTAGAGATCAGAAAGTTAGGAGGTGGAGGCTGCCAGATTCCATTCCCTGGGGTGCCCCTCCCCCTCATGCCACAGATTACAGTCTGTGTGAGGGAACTGGAAGTCCCCCTCCTCCATCTGAAGAAGTGAAGACGCCAGGAGAAATGGTAAGTGAATCTTCAGCCTCTACCCTTCTCGTGGCCCCACCCACACATGGGCCTGTTGCCCCTCCCACTCCAAACTGGAATGTCTCGGAAGACACAGTACTAGAGGACACCTTCCTGTAGTCTAACATTCATTATTCAAATTATTAATTAACTTTGCAAAGGCATTTGTTGGGCACTCATTTTTTTTGATCTGCCCATACTGCCCTGATATAATTGCACCATGTCAGCTTTTTTACTCTAAGTTTTGTGGGTGTCAACTTTAAAAGGCAATTTTTAAAATACAAGATCCATTATTGAGTTCACCCTTGGATACCCTTTTTGAAAGACATTCATCATCCTTTAAATGGTGATCATCTGTTATTTATTGTTTTGTGAAAGAAATGTCAATCAAATGGATTTAAAAAATCACAAGACAACTGAGCCGTAAGGTTACCTGCTTAGTAAATTACTGGAAAATTCCTGAAAATGTTGAGCATGGAAATATGACTTAATCATTTTTTAAAAGACACCAAGGTCGTTTTGAATCTCATACAACTCTATTTCTGAGAAATGTGCAATTTTATAAGTTCTATAATGGCCTCCGGGCAATTAAGTCATACAAATCCTGCCTATGTGCTTTAAAAAAATACCGTCGTAGTTTATATAAATAATGAGAAGAAGAGTTACCTTGGAGGAACGCAGAGGAAACAAAATCAGCAGAGCAGAAAAAATAAAAGTACTAAAAAGGAAACAAAATCCAGCTAAACTAGACATCTTAACTTCATTAACAGTCGCATATACATCAGCATATTTTTGTATTGACAGTGGACCTTAAATCAGAAAATCTTGATGCTCCATCAAGTGTAATCGCAGTTATTACCAGTTATGACCTACTGTGTCTTGTTCAATAATGAATTTGGCTTGAAAAAGCCAAATTCCTGTTCTTTCTATTTCTTCTTCTTCCATTTTATTCTTCCGCTTTTTTGTACTGCATCTCCTCTCACAGTTTTTGAGCTAGAGACATGAAATTCGGTACAGACATGCGGGGCATATAGAAGTGTGCTATCTTCTAGCTAAAGGAATCCGCTGAAACGTTACGACATTTTCGGCAATTTTTGGGCCATTTTTACCCGTAGACTATAATGGTAACAATCCGCAAATGTGGATATTTCAAAACAGTTTTGTTTCATGGTCATAAATACAAACTGCTGATACCCCCAACCCCCCACACAGACACAGTACACCCACCTACTAACCTACCTTTCCATTCCCATGGAAGCCACTTAAAGGTAACTAAGTCAAAAAACTAATTATGATCAATCATCAATGAAAGTTAGTTATATAGTCATACATGCAAAACACATACCCCCACACTCATGGGTACCACATCTACTGATCTACCCTTCCATTTCTGTGGCAGCCATACTTAAAGGGTAATAAAGTCAAAAAAACTAATTTAGATTTATCCTTAATAAAAGATAGTTTTTGTGGGTTGTAAACACAAAAAAAGACATACCCCCTCAACCAGGCCCATGTCAACGCACATACTGATCTACTTAACCATTACAGTGGCCAGCCATACTTAAAGGGACTGTCCCCCCCCTCTTTCCAAAACTGATATAATGTATATAACCCACCCAAAACCTTAACTTCTGTTTTAGTCACAATTTTAGAAATCGCTCCCACACAAGATATTATACTTACATGCTCCTCCTCGCTCCACTGCGCGGCTCTGCACTTCCGGGTAAGGCAGTCAGTGTCGCCATGACTGTGACGTCACGGCCAATCCACTGACTGCCATTCCCGGAGCAGTCTCCACTGTGGCTGCTCAAGAACACAAAAAGAACAGAGCAGCCACAGTGGAGACTGGGAGAAGAACCCGAAGCGGCAGTGGAGCGAGGAGCTTGTGAGTATAATAACTCTTTGCGGGAGCTGTTTTAAATTGTGACTAAAACGAAGTTAAGTTTTGGGGGTTATCTACATTATATCAGTTTTTGAAAAGAGGGTGGACAGTCCCTTTAAAGGGTAACTAAAGTAAAAAAAACTAATTTAGATTAATCCCAGTAAGTTTAAAGTATTTATCCGAAACGTGTTTATTGGCACTTGATAAAAAAATAGACTGTTTTTTTGAAAACTCCCACGTGTGCTCAAATTTTGCTGCTTTGTATCTTCCCCCATCGGAGGGCACCGGGGTGGATGTCTATGGAGAGGTGTGTGCAGAGGATCGCTATATGGGAATAAAAAAGGTTGTTTTTTTAACCCCCATGGGGCATAGGTGCACACACCTACTGACCTACCCCCCTTACTGTTGCAGCCATACTTAAGAGTAACTAAGATCAGAAAACAAATTATGACCAATCATCAAACTACATTAACTTCCAACCTGATCCAGGTACACACGCCTGCTCACCTACCCTCCATTTTCATGGCAGCCATGTTTAAAGGGTAACATAATCATAAAAGTTTTTGACTTATCATCAACAAAGTTTTTTTTTTAACCCCCAACCTTACCCGGCATACATACTACTGTCCTACCGTTTCCATTACTGTGGCAGAAATACTAAAGGGTAACTATAGTCAAAAATAAATTTTGATCATTAATCAAAAAGTTTGTTTTTTAACTTCATACCTGCACAGGTATATACACCAAACTTATACATTCCTTCATGTGGCATCATATTTAAAGGGTTAGTATAGTAAAAAAAAAACTTTTGACCAATCATCAAAAAAATTAGTCTTTTATCCCCCAACCTGACACGAGTACACACACCAAATGACCTGCCTTTAATTCATGTGACAGCCATATTTAAATGGTAAGTAAAAAACCAAAAAAAACACTTCCCTTCCAAAATGCTTCTTTAAAGCCAAATTCAAAGTTTAATACTTACACTTTTCTTTTCTAGTTGGTCCTTTACTCTTTATATCCATTGCCTAAGTAACTGAGAAATGATGTCCACTCAGCATAACACTATAACTCTTAAACACCAGATAATGAAATGTTAGCATTGTGTTGTCCTCAAGACAGACATTTATTTTATTTTCCTACAAGTAACACTCTGCTTGCACTGATTCAAAAAAGCCTTGTGAACTAGAACAAATCATTCCAAACCACCGAGCCGCTGTGTTATTGGGCTCATTGTGTGTACATATCCTAAAGAGATAAGAGAACTATAATATTCTCATCTGGCCCAGGACCCCTCTACAAATAAGGTACCCAGGGGAAGGACCTTAACTGCTACATACCTCACCCTTGGGCTTACTGTAATCACTATCTTTGATGGTAAATGTGTTTTGTTCAGCTTCCACTAAATATTATTGCAATGGATCCTTCAGACCGAAAAGGAGAGTTTAGAAAGCTCTGAAAATCTGTACAAAGAAAGTTGGCAGGCAGAAGATCTCTCCAGAGCCGATTTAATTACCTAAAATTGAGATGGGGTCCATGATATTACTCTATAATACGGTACAGTGTTTAAACATACAGAAAATGAGGATCAGGATATTTTTATGAATGACCTTTACCTTATGAATAAGCCTTACCCTACAGATGAAGAAATGTAATTTTATTTTGTTCATGTTCTGCACGCAAAAAAGTTCGGAGTGGATGGTTCTGATGTTGGGTAAACACCAATGAAATGTTGGAATCAGCATTGACTGGAATTTCAGTTTTAGCTGACAATGTTCCTGGGATGTTTTCTTGGCAGGATCATGGTTTGATCCTATAAAACAACATAATATCGATCACAAAATGATCAGGCCAGGCTGGTTTGTTCAGACATTGTGGGAATGTCGAGGTTGATTGATGTATGGCCATTTAAAGCCTTGTGCAAATATATATTGTCAGACCAATTGGCTCTCTCCATAGCCGGCAGCTGCATCTGTCATTGATTGACTCTCAGCCAATCACAGGTGTAACTGCCAGTCCAGCCCCTTTTTACTCTGGGGACTAGGGAACGATTTCTGGGCTAGCCATTTTCTTGGCTTTTTTTAAATTATAAACCTGGCGGTTTATTTGGGGATGGGAGATACCCTTTTTGAAAGCCCTGCCATATTTAGTGCTCAGTGGAGAGATTTTAGATTGACGTAAAGGGAAAACTAGAGAAAACTAGAGAAAAGTACCAATCCGGTCTGACCCTCAATGACCCTTCTCTGGAAGGTGGATCAACAATCTGCAAGAAGCACGTCACCCAATGGATGGAACAAGACTGACTTGCTGGGCCAGGGGCCAGGACTCCCAGACTGAGGCTATAAGTTTGAGGTCCGCTATGGGTATGACAGATAGGAAAGGGGGATTAAACTCCTAGTTTCACTTTGAATCTGCCTTACCCTAATCTTTATGTAATTGCCAAACAATTACCCCCTTGACTTCATGCAGACAGTCATTTGCATGAATTTAGAACTTAATGAACGTAGTAAAAACAACTTTCTTACGTCCCTAGGAATAACAGAAAATATACAGGCTGTCAAGGGAGATTTAAGCGAGATCCACTGCCATTAAGTCCAGCCAATATTCTAATTTACTGTTCAGGTAGCAGCTCCAAGTTTTCTTCTGAGGCAAAACATTCTTTATCAGTAGCTCCATAAACTGTAAGCGAGACAAGATGATGATGGATAGTCTGGATCTAGAATACATTTTGTTTAAAAATAAAAGGAATTATTTTTTTGGAATAGTTTTAGAGTAAACATGGATTAAGATTGAGTAATACAATAATAGAGAATTCTCTGGAAGTTCTTACAACAGCTGGGGGTTGGAGAAGCCGACATCTTAATTAGTCCAATTAGTGATACCATTGATATTGTTTCGGAAGCAGATAAATGATTTATTAATGTTCAAGCTTATTAGTTACTACCTGGTGCCTTGGTAATACAATAAGGCTGGGAACACATGGGGGAAATATTTGTCCCGACCGAGTGTTTGCTATTAGCTAGCGCTCATTGGGAAAATTGAACAAACAAGAAAGAGATGATCAATGCACATTCCTGGCCCCACATATCATAATATCTATGCTGGTGCAAACAGTAAAACATGGGTGTTTTTTAGTTAGAATTTTATGCATAAAAGTAAAAAGCCTTCCAACCACTCAAGGTAACCCCAGTATCCTTATAATTTACCTTGGGTCATTTATCTGGGCTGACACTCCCTGCTCGGTTGCATTTTCTTGGAAGGTTTGTCTTGCAGACCTTGCATTTGGATTAGTATTACATGCTATCACTTCCCCCCGCCTACTGGCTTTTACAAGGAGGGAAGAGGCCTTTCATCCAATGCTTAGTATTCAAGGCATCCTTCCCAAGAAAATACAATCAAGCAGGTTCAGCCCAGATAAATGACCCACGGTAAACTTTTTAGGACCTTCCATACTGGGGTTACCTTGACGTGGTTGGAAGGCTTTTCACTTTTATGCATAAAATTGTAACTAAAAACCCCATGTTTTTACTGTTTGCACTAGCACAGATATTATGATATATGGGGCCCAGGAATGTGCATTGATCATCTCTTTCTTGTTTGTTCAACGTTTTGGTCAGGTCATAACTTCCACTATTTGTTATAAGAATTTTGGCCCACAGAGTTGCTCCCCACAGCCCCCCCTTTTTGGTGTATCAATTTAGGACAAATTGTCTGTCGGTTGTGGCAATAGTGGACGACAGTCCCCTATTTCCTACGGGAACCGCACTTTACCACAATTTAACCGCTATCGGTGAAAATATCTTGCCGTGTGTACCCAGCCCTAACAAGTTCTAGAAGTTTGTTAGATAGGGACGGTAGAAGGAAACGCAAACCAAGCCACCCCCTTTTATAAATAGAGATGAACTCACTGAAATTCATTCCACCTGCAGAGGATTTAATAAAGCCAAACATCTGACCAAAATTAAGGTATAAATGCAATGGTAACTTACAGTAAATGGCTGGGACCTGGGAAATGGTCTGGAGAACGTGTATCAATGCCCAAATCTTTTTAAAACGTCCTGTAACTGGAAACTTCATGCTCTTTCCTTTTTGGCATTCCGCCTATTTTTCGTAATTACTAAAATTTTTGAAAATGGCGACTTTTAAATTCGAAATCTCTAGAAATATTGAAAATTTGCGACTTATAAACAACAAAATTTCCGGTTGTTTGATAATTATCGGAAACAGTTCCATGTTTTCGGAAAAAACGGAAAATTCACAAATCCGCAAAATTCGTGTTCCAGCAGACCTGTGAAATCCACTTTGGAACCGGGTTCAGGTGTCTCTATTATAAGTTATGTTGGGTTTGTGAACAATATATTTAATTTTGCCAATAAAGCAGATGTTACCCTTGGATCTTGAAATCCTGCAAGGCCTTTATTCCAGCTGTGAGACCTTTTTTAGCCTTTCTGGTCTATATGCCAAGTTTGGCTGATTTGCAGGTCTCCACATAAGAAATATCTGTCTCCCCGAGTTTATAAACCTATTTCCAATTGACCTGGCGTCCTCAGTTCTGTTTAGATGAATAAGCCTGGATCACTTTCAAATGAAATTCTTTTCATTACATATGTGTCTGCTTCCACTTTGCGTTTCCATCAAGAATGCAGTTGATGTGGAATTCAGAGCTATTGGGAGCACACTGCAAGGCTATCGTAGAACCTGCAAAAATATATCTATATAAAGAGAGAAAAAGAGACAGACAGTGTCTATAAAAACCTTTCTTCCTAAAACACTTATTTCAATGTAACATATACAGTGGCTTATCCTTAGGTGACCCGGTTGACCTAAAGGTGTTATACACACAAACTATAATGGGTAAATCTCGTCAGGGACAACAGGATTTATCCATTGTCCGTCAGTGTGTAGGGGCTGTTCCAGTACCATTTTTAACAATAGAACTTTTATTGAATCTCCCTGTATGTTCCTTACATGTGTCCAACATAGAGGTCTTTGTCCTTTAATTGATTATAGATTTATATAGATTATAGTTATATATATAGAATAGAACTATAATATGAATTAATATCCTCTTTCCTGTATATAGCGTTTTCGCTTGCGTTTAATGTTCTTTTGCGTTTCTGATATTATTTCTTATTATATGACCCATTAATATATATACAAGTAATCATATCCCCCACGTAACATTTGCCTCTCCAATGTAAACACCCCCAACTTGTCTATCTGCCTGCACGTCAAGCCCCCCTCTATTCTATTTACCGTATTACTCGAGTATAGCCGAGGTTTTTGGTTTTTTATAATGGGTCTCAAAAACCCAACCTCGACTTATACACGAGTCAACTGTTTTTAAGGACCGGGAGGAAGCTAAAACATTGGGAACAACATTGCCGCGCGCACTATATATACCGTTTTTGCCTTACGGTATCATGCAGGAGCTGATGTGGATGCAGAAGAGGACCGGAGCAAGACCGGAGCAAGGTAGTGTGAGCCGGAGCAAGTACTGAGCCAGGAGCAGCCACGGGAACGTAGGCGGGTGCGCCGCGCAGATCAGAACAGGCAGCACTTTCGCGTATAGCAGTCCTCTCGCGTATAGCAGAAGAACAGCAGAACTTCTTATTACTGGAAAATGGAGGAGCCCACAGGAAGCTCAGAACCTCCCACAAGAGGTTGGATATCTTTTTTTTTCTGCTTGGCAGAGATAACTTGAATGTGCTTGAACCTTGCCTCTCCAGTATATAGGAACTACAACTCCCAGCAATCAAAGCATGCTGGGAGTTGTAGTTTCCAACATCTAGAGTGGCAAGGAATTTGGGGTTCCCAGCTAAAACAGTCAGACACTCACTAGCATGGTTGGGGCTGAAAAGTGTTACAACGGACACAATGGCCAGCAGCAGCATGTGACTCAATGTCTCAGCAATATGTGACTCACACTACTATAACTCCCAGAATCCCCAGCTGTCAGGAGAGATACAGGTTTGCAGTAGTGGTGATAATTTCTACCCTCGACTTATACTCGAGTCAATCAATTTTACTAATTTTTTAGGTAAATAGGTACCTCGACTTATACTCCGGTCGACTTTATTCGAGTAATACGGTATCTTAGTTTTCTTTGAACTCCATATTTCCAAGATGTCCCTTGGTATGTGGGATTCCAAAACTGCACCGCATATTCCTAATGAGGCCTTACCAGTGCCTTGTAAAGAGGGAGGATAATATTTTTCTCTCCCTCTTTATAAAGAACCATATATGGAATCGAGGGTTAATGAATGATGTTAACCTCCCATATACAACGGTTCGTGCAATAATTATCAAAAAAAGTTCTGTTTGAAAAATCCAAAATTCGGAAAAGTCCGAAAAGTACAAAATGAAAGACTTTCTTCTCTTTGTAAATCAGTAAATTTGTGTTATAAAATCTGATATGTCAGAATACAATTCACCAGTCTATGAATAACAGGCTCTGTGACATTTTCTGTGCGTACAGGGAGGATTTGATAGTCTAATGCTGCCCACATCTGCTGGAACAAAGCAACGGAGATAAAAGATCCTTTCAGATGTGATTGAGTAAAGACAGTGGTTTCTCTATCGAGCCGGGTAGAAACCTGCAAATGAAGTTGTAACGGATTGGGAACACATGTTGGAATACGATCGGCGTTTCCTTTTTGGCTCCAGAGTCAAGGATATAAAAGATGTCTGGGTGAAAAAGGAATTTACATTTATCTGGATATCATCAGCTTTAAACTGTCAAATAGGAGACATTATTATTATTATTCTCCTTTATTTACGAAGCAAACTAATCAGTCACAGACAGAAACATGAATGATATAGAAAAATAAGATTTGTTAACGGAAGGCCTAGCCGGGTTGCAGTCTGGGAGTTTTAGTTGACCTGTAATAAAAGAATTGATTTCGCGGAGATATGAAAGTTCACGAGGGAGTCTGGGAAGTTGAGTTTCTGGCATTTGTTTTGGGTTGTAAGTCCTATTCTGCCAGACGAAAATAAAGATGGAATTTTGACGCTGAATTTTTTTAAGTTTTGGATCGTAACTTCGGTTTCGATCAAATTACCAAACTAAAATGATGGCCACAGACCTGCGGGTGGAATGAGCCTCCTTTAAGGAAGAAGCGGGATACAAGGGATACATTATAATGTTATATCTCATACCTAAAGACAGGAGCTATAGGATATTGTAGCTTCCATATACTTACTATCCCATTCTATTTATATTTAAAGGGCATGTCCACCAATAACATAAAATTTTACATATAGCTGCAGCACCCCCCCAAACCCCACTTATGCTACACTTACCTACCCCAAAGATGCCCCTGAACATACTTACATGGCGGCTCTGCTGCACTTTGGCGATCTGCTTCCTGGTCATGGCTGTTATTCAAATGTGTGCCAGTGACATCACGTCCAATAAATGACAGCTGCAACCAGGAAGTGTCTTCCTGCTGCAATGCTTGCTCAAAACCAGCTTGCAACAGCAGCAGAAGGTGGTAAATAGGTGGCAAGGGACCGGGTCTTGTAAGTATGTTCAGGTGCATCTTTGGGGAAGGTAAGTAAAACGTCAATGTGATTTGGGGAGATGCGGCAGCTATATGTAAAGTTTCATTTTGTGGGTGCACATGCCCTTTAAAGTAATTATTTGCAGGGAACAGTTATTGTCCAGTGTAAAGACTGCATGAATATTTATGTTGAAGTTAAGTTGAAGGCCCCAATATCAGAAGAATTTCATTCCAAATCTACCACACCTGGACAAAAGATAACCAAATTTTTTTCAATTTCATAAACTTTGGCTCAACCTTATTTAGGACAGTTTCTGGAGGATGACTGAAAAGGGTAAAAAAAAAATCTTTCTGACTTCAAATGGCAATCGTAAAGTATCCCTGGATCAACCAGAACTACAGTATATGTATTAATACCAGTAATTCTCAATATTATACAGTATCCCTGTACCAACCAGAACTACAGTATATGTATTAATACTGCAAACTGGGTTTGGGGCCTAGGCACTCCTTTCTGGCATCTAGCCACTTTCTTCAAAGGTGCTCCCTTCTCAGGTCCTCTACCATGGACCTACTGCTATAGCACAAGCAAAAAAGTTCATGAGAGGGGCACTCTTTCGTGAATTCAAATTTCTTTATTAGATCACATCAACACAACGTTTCAGGGACACACTGTCCCTTTCATCAGGTGTGATGTGTATGTATATATGTATTAATACCAGTAACTCTCAATATTATACAGTATCCCTGTACCAACCAGAACTACAGTATATGTATTAATACCAGTAATTCTCAATATTATATAGTATCCCTGTATCAACCAGAACTACAGTATATGTATTAATACTAGTAATTCTCAATATTATATAGTATACCCGTACCAACAGAACTACAGTATATGTATTAATACCAGTAATTCTCAATATTATATAGTATCCCTGTATCAACCATAACTACAGTATATGTATTAATACCAGTAATTCTCAATATTATATAGTATCCCCGTACCAACCAGAACTACAGTATATGTATTATTACCAGTAATTCTCAATATTATTTAGTTTTATAAACGTATCCAGTCCACTTTAAAAGCTATTCAGGGTACTTGCCCTTACCACATCTGCTGGAAGACAGTTCCACAGTTTCACCGTTCTCACTGTAAAGAAACCCTTCCTAACCTGAAGATGAAACTTCTTTTCTTCTAATCTTAAAGGATGTCCATGAGTCCTCTGATACGACAGATTAGTGAACAATACACCAGAGAGTTCATTGTATGGCCCATTTATATATTTAAAGTTATCATATCCCTGTGCGATTGCAGCTTCTTTAGTGTAAACAGTCCCTCTGTTCCCTTTTTTAATTTAGTTTCCCTTTTCTAAACTCTTAACATTTCCAAGCTGTCTCTTTTAAATATGGGATTCCAAAACTGCACTGCATATTCTAAATGAGGCCTTACCAGTGCCTTGTAAAGAGGGAGATAATGTTTTTCTCCCTTGAATCTATTCCCCTCTTTTTACAATACAATTGCTTGATAGCTGTAGTCATTGCTGTCCATTTACCACAGCTAAGTTTGTTTTCTACCAGAACCCCCAAATATTTTTCCAACAAGGATTGTTAAACCCCAAATGCATCACCTTACATTTATCAACATTGAATCTCATCTTCCACTCAGCTGCCCATTTTGATAATCTATCTAGGTCAGCTTGCAGCAATTTCAAATTCCAACGTTCTGCATAGTTTAGTGTCATCAGCAAACACAGAGACCTTGCTCTCAATGCCCCATTCTAAGCCATTTATAAACAGATTAAATAGAAGTGGCCCGACTACAGAACACTGAGGCACTCCACTTGTGATGTAGCTCCATTGACCACTACTCTCTGTATGTGATCTAACAATGAATTCTCTATCCATGCACACCTTTGTTTATACAAGTTGCCTGTGTGGAACAGTATAAAAAAAAATCTTTAGTTAAAATCTAAGTTAACTACATCCCCTGCTATGCCAGAATTTTCTTGATAAAAGCCAAGCAAGTTAGTTTGACAAGATCTATTTATTATGAATCCATGCTGATTACTTTTACATATTCGGGTATATAAATAAATAATAGGGTTTCAGAAAACCCTAAAACAGAAGGTTTATACCAGCTGATAATAGCATGTCCGTAAAGTACTAATTGTTATTGCCTTTATGGACACATTTGTAAATTTACAACCGCATCCAATTCTTTAATAAAGTACTGTAAGAATGGGGGATACCGCACTGCAAGACAAGGCAACACGCCTATAACATGAAATGGGATGTGACCTTTTAAATTTTGTGCAGTAAACCATAAATGTGGCTGTCAGAAGTGTAACTAGGAAATCATTGCTAGAGCTGGAAATTCAATTTAATAAGCCTGAACGTTTTTTTATACTGGGCTTAAAATAGATTTTTACTATAAAGTTATAAAGACAGTTCACACGGAGGACTCACTGTTAGACCTTCTTTTTTTAGGGAATAAAACAAATTATTTACACTTGAACTGGCTTAATAAGGTTTTTAAAAAGAGCTTTATTATCATGGTAAAATGATGTGAGCTGTGCGTTTAATTATCTAGCTTTACAGACCCGGGTTTAATGTACAGTTTCCACATGCCACACAATAAAAACCTTTATAAGTCCCAGGTTATTGTAGACTAAATACAGTCAGTATATTTATACGGCTAGAACCCATTGACATTAAACCAATCAAACGTGAGCATATCTGGGGTAAGTCATTGCTCCTTTACCTCCCGTTCTTCAATAAAACTGAACACCCCAAATTACTTTTCCTCAGTGGAGATTCCCTTTAAATGCTTTTAATGGGAAAATACAGCTCATCTCTTTATTTCCAAACCAGTGAAATCAGATTATAAAAACGAACAATCCTTGACTTTCTTTGGCTAACTGTGCTTTGTGTGCGTAGTTCTGATGTTTGCAAATTCTAGGATTTGATATCATGGGAATATATTTCTTTACCTCTACTTTTTCATCATTGGGGAAAACAGCATGAAAATGTAAAAATTGCACTTTGCCCTCCATAGATATAATAAAAGAGTGCTATTT
Source organism: Hymenochirus boettgeri (assembly GCA_019447015.1). Lineage (NCBI taxonomy): Eukaryota > Metazoa > Chordata > Amphibia > Anura > Pipidae > Hymenochirus > Hymenochirus boettgeri. Next base: position 295,074,611 of record CM033476.1, on the reverse strand, counting down.
TACTATTAAATTATGCACTTTGGGGCTAAAGTTGGCTGAACTTTTTAAATTTCAGTAAAGGTTCGATAGTTCGAAAACTAACTCATTAAAGTCAATGGGGACAAATAGTTTGAAACGTTCTGATAAAATACGATTAAAATAGCAATGATTACTTACTGTAAATGGCTCTGGGACCTGGCAAATGGTCTGCGGAACATGAACATATCACCAAAACTTGTTTAAATACTAGCAGGGTCATTCAATAAAACATCTCAATTGTTAAAAATGGTGCTAATTTTGCCCCAACCAATCAGATGTTAACTTTCAGATATTAAAGATATGATTGGTTGGGGCAAAATTAGCACCATTTATAAGAATAAGAACTTTTTATTTTTTTTATTGAATAACCCTGTAACTTTCCTCACAATCGGGCTATTTTCGAGCATTGAATTTTTGAGGGTTAGTGAAAGCGAACGCCACATTCAAGGGTTATTGCCGAATTCGAGGGTTAGCGAATGCCACATTCAAGGGTTATCAGCAAATTTGAGGGTTACTGAACGTTATGGGTTATGGACAAATTCGAGGGTTAGCGAACACCACATTCGAGGGTTATCACCAAATTTGAGGATTACCAAAAGGCTGAATTCGAGGGCTAGTGAATTCCACATTCAAGGGTTATCACTGAATTCGAGTGGTACCAAACTCTGCATTTGAGGGTTATGGCCGAATTCGAGGGTTAGTGAATGCCACATTCGATGGTTATGGACACATTTTAGAGGATTACCAAACCAAAGGGTTATGGAGTGCTAAAGTCGAGGGCTATCGGAGAATTCGAGGGTTACTGAACGCTGTATTTGAGGGTTATGGAGCGCTAAAGTCAAGGGTTATGGATTAGAAAATTATTGAATTTGATAATTATTGAAAATAAGTGCGCGGGTTTGAAAAGTCTGAAAGTTAGAAGAATCCGAAAAAGTCTGGGTTCGTACAAACTCATAAAATCCAGCTCAAACTCAGGCTCGAGTTCTAGTCCATCCCTATTTGGGGCCTATGTAATACGATATGCAAATTTTTGTCCATGTTCTTAATCTGCAACAGCCAATTAGAAGTTATCAAGTGTAGTAGACCAGTGTTAAGTGTTATTATCTGATTGAGACAAATTAACAGCCCAGAGAAAATTTGCATCTCTTATTAAATATTGTGTTATATTAAAAATAAAACTATTTATATATATATATATATATATATCAAACTAGTGGCTTAGTAGTGGCTTTTTAAAACTGTGTTGATTGTTTATATTTTTAATGGCTGCAATTTGGACATTTAAAGAAACTCATAGGGCTTGTTCACACTAGGAACGGATAAAAATGCAACTTAAAAATGCATTACGTAGAGTGACATTTTAAATTGTTTTTGTATCCGTTGCTGCCCGTTTGCGTGTGCGTTATCTGTTTGTGTCGGTTGTGTTTTAGACCACATTTTTTAAATTTAAGGGGGCAGGATAAAAGAACACTAAAATCCTGATGTCGGAGTTTCAAAAGAGTGTCTGGCTGGCTGGCACACTGATGGCTGGTAGCTGAAACACAAAATGCTGATGGCTGGTAGATGAAAGATAAAATGGCGCCTTTCCCAGGCATCCATCTTGAAAAACTGACACAAACGCAAATGCGTGCGTTTCTATGCGTTGTACCGCATATTCATGCATTTTAAATGTGTGCAGCAGTGCATCTTTTAAATGGACTGGAGCGGAACGGAATACAACGCATCAAGTGTGAACGATATTGTGAAATCCTATGGAGTTTTACTGTCTGTCCATTTTTTAAAACGCACCTGCGTTTCAAAAACGGATAAAAACTAATGTAGTGTGAACAAGCCCTAAACTGAAAGGTTTATCATTTTGATTTATCAATATACCAATGAGATAATGTTATAATGATATATTATTTTAAAGGGTATGTCCACCCCCCAAACAAACTTCTAGGATTAGGCTAATTGCCCACCAAAATCTCGACCTCGGGAGATTTACACAGTGGCGCAAGCTCTCTGGGCAAATCTCCCGTACCAGATATACTAGAGACTGTGCTACTAGCTGGCGTTAAATACTTACACACAAACAGCCGCATAGCCTCTGGTAAATTGGTTTGTGATGGCTGGCGAAAGCCTTCGCAGCTGCCTTAACATGTTAGACTTAACATCGCGCTAACCTATTGTAAATCGGTTAGCGGCATGTGAAGGGCTGAAGGGAGAGCTGTGTACCCACAGCGCTCCTTGGTAAATGAAGCTGTTAGTGTTCAAAGGTGCTGCTAAAGTTACTTACCAGCTCTTGTTCCCTCGTCTGTCTTCTTCTTAGATTCCATGCCTTTCCATGTACGGAAGCTGCAAAAGGGGCCAGACTTGCAGTGGCGTCTGTGATTGGCTGAGGCGCAATTTTACAGGTGCTGTTGCCAGTTTGTCCCCTTCTGCAGCTTCCCTTGTGGGGTTGGTAGTAATAATGCTGTGTAGAGATGGCTGAACTAAAGCTCAGTTCGTCAATTCGAGTCAAATAGTTTGAAAAGTTCAGATTAAATAGGGTATAAATAGCAATGGTAACTTACTGCAAATGGCTCTGGGACCTAGGAAATGGTCTGGGGAACATAAACATATCGTTAGATCAGAAAAAAACGGACTTACTGCACACGCATGATACTTCTGGTCATCCACTTCTGTCAATTTCCAGATGTTCGAGTAATCCTAGAACGTAGGAAATTGATGAACGCCCGATAACTTGGCGGCCGGACGTTCTGGGTTTCCGCATCTCAAACCGGGCCCGCTCTCCTAGGACCTTGAAAGGAACATTGTGGCCTTGGAAGGGCCTTTTGGAGCTTAAGGGGTCCCGCAGCTCAAACTGGGATCCCCCTCCCCGACACTTATAAGTGCCCTGGTGGCCCCGACAAGAACCTTTTGGGGCTGAAGGGGTCCCACAGCTTGAACCTGGACCCCCCTTGGTCCTAAAAAGGACCTTTTCAGGTCTCTAGTGTCTTCTTTCTTCTCCGATGATATCGCCGGTGAAACCAACTCTGTTGATATCGTGGGTACCAGGCGATGTTACTGCGGCCCCAAGTGACACTTTCTTGTGTCATCACTCAGATGACATCTGAGTTCCATGGGGGTCTGCACCTCTTTATATAGGTTTGCTGAAGGACCAAATCCAATTGTGATTGGGTAAGATTTCAATGCTAGCAATCATATGATCACACATCAACGAATCATATTTGAATAATATTATTACAGCAGAGAATAAATAAGACACTGGAGACCTGAAAAGGTCCTTTTTAGGACCAGTTGTGGTCCCGGTCTCAAGCTACGGGACCCCCTTATCAGAAGTGCCACAAGGGGGGTCCCAGTTTGAGCAGTTAATTATATCTTTTATAAAGGCTATTTATAGATAATCAGTATCATCTGTGTGATCTCCTATTTTTAACTATAAGAATATAGTAAGCCTGTAGTCTTGTGCTTTCATAAGGTCATGATAGCTTCTTTACCTTTTCTCCTTTAATGAAACTGAAAAAATCTAAGGCACTTTTGTGAGTGGATATTCCCTTTAAATTTACCACGGCTTTTTCCTTGCAGGTGTTTACTAAAACCGTATTACATATTTAACAACCGTTTACATTTTTCTGTTTAAGGTATTTGGAAGCAAATTGTAACATTGTAAGCCAAGAGAAACTTTTATATAAACATACATTTTTTCGGTTGCATGCTACAAAGAGGTACGGTCAAGCTATTGTCACGTATTCCTTTTGGAAATATTGCACCCACCGTTTATTGGTCTGACTCCTTTGCAAAGTCTTGACACAATACGAGAGGCTTTACAGTTTTCTCTCTAATGAGTATTTCAGATTAGAAGTGTTGACATTCCTGCAGATAAAGTCATGTTCTGGCATACGCGGTCAGGCTACCTAACACAAGATCCAAGGTCAATATTTTCATGTCTAGTATACTAATTCTTCTCTTGGAGACTTTCCAGCTGTCAATTACACTAGATACATGGGATTCTGAATATGGTTAACAGGCCCAAGATATGGGCAGTGCGCGCGTGTGTGTGTATATCCCTTATATTATATATATATATATATATATGATCCTCTGCACACCATCTCGATAGACATCCACCCCGGTGCCTCCGATGGGGGAAGATACAAAGTGGAAAACTCGTGCAATCAACGCGTTTTGGCCATATTGGACGTCCGTCGTCAAGATTACAGAAACACACACAAGGTAAGTTTAAATACCAAAAAGATACACCCCCTAACCTGCCCCCCTCCCACCGAGAACAAGTTAGCCCCTAGTATACTATAGTGCCAGTTACACAAACAGTGCAATAAAAAGTGCAACGTGCTTACGATCGAGACCCCAGGATAAGTGCAAAACCAACAGACACTGCGAGATCAGTAGAAAGCTGACAGCAGAAAGTGCAAACCAATGCCTTAAAAGAAATAAATATCTCTAAAAAGCAGAAGTAAAATATAGGAACAAGGGCACCCATAAGAACTCACCATCTCCAGTGTGAACCCGCAGGGGAAACAAGTAGAGACAGAAGATAAAACTACGTGACTTGAAGCGAACCAACGCCACAAGTGCAATGGTAAAAGGTGACTGTACAAAAATAACATACAGTAACAATATAGTAACAGTAAAAGATAAATACAAGGAAAAAAATAACAAATGCAAAAAGGGAGCAGATCCAGCCAATAGGATGGCAATAGTCTTACCAATTATAATACTGGGTAACTAAATATTAGGAATGACCGGAAACAAATCTTCATAATAAGCTGGAATGAATCTGCAAGAGGAGAAAGGGAACCAATAAGGCTCAAATATAATGCTGCCAACAGGGAATGCTATGTGAGACCCACAGCAAAGGCTCACAGAGAGGGAAATAACTACAAAGTTGGTTTTGCACTTATTCTGGGGTCTCGATCGTAAGCACATTGCATTTTTTTATTGCACTGTGTGTGTAACTGGCACTTTAGTGTACTAGGGGTTAACTTGTTCTCGGGGGGAGAGGAGGGGGCGGGTTAGGGGTGCATCTTGTTGGTATTTAAACTTAACTTGTGTGTGTTTCTTTAATCCTGACGACCGATGTCCAATATGGCCGAAACGCATTGATTGTGCTTGTTAAAACGGTTTGTATACAAGGTCCAAAGTTATCCACTGCACACCAATTAACAGCTTTTTGAACCCGGAGCTGGTATATTGGAGGACTTAGCTTCTTTACCCCTGTAGGGGTTGTACCTGTCAGGTACAGTATGTGGTCTGCACGACCAGAAGTCTTAAAACCTGGTTTCCTGAGCATCTTTGTGAACATGGATTTTTTATGAATGCTTATTCAATTTTTATTCATCTGTTTGCTAAACAGCCATCCCCTTCCTCAGGCTTCATAAACAGACATATGCAATTGTATGGGCTTGAGAAAGGTACCTGGTAATGGGCCAAAATGCTGCCTACACATTAATATGTGAAATATTTTGGTATATATTTGGCTAAATAAAATCAACCAAGAATCAGTAAAATATGCTTTGTACTGTATAGATGGCCAATGTACTGTACTGGGAGAACCATTTGCATTTTGGATTTATGCCCATAATAAAGATTATCCCCCATACCTGTTATTTTATTTTTCTATCCCTAAAGCTATGCAGATATTTACAAATTGGGTTGTTAACACATTGGGTTCAAGAATCCTTTAAATCTACTGTATACTCATCAACATAGAAACAGAAAACAATTGTTCTGGAATACACATAAGAATGAGTTGAATATAGCCAACATTTTTTTCACACTGAGAGCACAATACAGGGAGCTGTGGTCTCCACACAAGTTGATTTTAAATGAAAGGCCTACCTTTAAAATGAGCCATCAACCACCCCTCAACATGCACTAGAGCCCAAGCAATGAGGTAATTAGAGATCAGAAAGTTAGGAGGTGGGAGGCTGCCAGATTCCATTCCCTGGGGTGCCCCTCCCCCTCATGGCCACAGATTACAGTCTGTGTGAGGGAAACTGGAAGTCCCCCTCCTCCCATCTGAAGAAGTGAAGACGCCAGGAGAAATGGTAAGTGAATCTTCAGCCTCTACCCTTCTCGTGGCCCCACCCACACATGGGCCCTGTTGCCCCTCCCACTCAAATACTGGAATGTCTCGGAAAGACACCAGTACTAGAGGACACCTTCCTGTAGTCTAACATTCATTATTCAAATTATTAATTAACTTTGCAAAGGCATTTGTTGGGCACATCATTTTTTTGATCTGCCCATACTGCCCTGAGTATAATTGCACCATGTCAGCTTTTTTACTCTAAGTTTGTGGGTGTCAACTTTAAAAGGCAATTTTTAAAAATACAAGATCCATTATTGAGTTCACCCTTGGATACCCTGTTTGAAAAGACATTCATCATCCTTTAAATGGTGATCATCTGTTATTTATGTGTTTGTGAAAGAAATGTCAATCAAATGGATTTAAAAAATCACAAGACAACTGAGCCGTAAGGTTACCTGCTTAGTAAATTACTGGAAAATTCCTGAAAATGTTGAGCATGGAAATATGACTTAATCATTTTTAAAAGACACACAAGGTCGTTTTGAATCTCATACAACGTCTATTTCTGAGAAATGTGCAATTTTATAAGTTCTATAATGGCCTCCGGGCAATTAAGTCATACAAATCCTGCCTATGTGCTTTAAAAAATACCGTCGTAGTTTATATAAATAATGAGAAGAAGAAAGTTACCTTGGAGGAACGCAGAGGAAACAAAATCAGCAAAGAGCAAGAAAAATAAAAGTACAAAAAGGAAACAAAATCCAGCTAAACTAGACATCTTAACTTCATTAACAGTCGCATATACATCAGCATATTTTTGTATTGACAGTGGACCTTAAATTCAGAAAAATCTTGATGCTCCATCAAGTGTAATCGCAGTTATTACCAGTTATGACCTACTGTGTCTTGTTCAATAATGAATTTGGCTTGAAAAAGCCAAATTCCTGTTCTTTCTATTTCTTCTTCTTCCATTTTATTCTTCCGCTTTTTTGTACTGCATCTCCTCTCACAGTTTTTGAGCTAGAGACATGAAATTCGGTACAGACATGCGGGGCATATAGAAGTGTGCTATCTTCTAGCTAAAGGAATCCGCTGAAACGTTACGACATTTTCGGCAAATTTTGGGCCATTTTTACCCGTAGACTATAATGGTAACAATCCGCAAATGTGGATATTTCAAAACAGTTTGTTTCATGGTCATAAATACAAATGCTGATACCCCCAACCCCCCACACAGACACAGGTACACCCACCTACTAACCTACCTTTCCATTCCCATGGAAGCCATATTTAAAGGGTAACTAAAGTCAAAAAACTAATTATGATCAATCATCAATGAAAGTTAGTTATATAGTCATACATGCAAAAACACATACCCCCACACTCATGGGTACACACATCTACTGATCTACCCTTCCATTTCTGTGGCAGCCATACTTAAAGGGTAAATAAAGTCAAAAAAACTAATTTAGATTTATCCTTAATAAAAGATAGTTTTGTGGTTGTAAACACAAAAAAAGACATACCCCCTCAACCAGGCCCATGTACACGCACATACTGATCTACTTAACCATTACAGTGGCAGCCATACTTAAAGGGACTGTCCACCCCTCTTTCCAAAAACTGATATAATGTAGATAACCCCCAAAACCTTAACTTCGTTTTAGTCACAATTTAGAAATCGGCTCCCACACAGAGATATTATACTTACATGCTCCTCCTCGCTCCACTGCCGCGGCTCTGCACTTCCGGGTAAGGCAGTCAGTGTCGGCCATGACTGTGACGTCACGGCCAATCACTGACTGCCATTCCCGGAGCAGTCTCCACTGTGGCTGCTCAAGAACACAAAAAGAACAGAGCAGCCACAGGGGAGATTGGGAGAAGAACCCGGAAGCGGCAGTGGAGCGAGGAGCTTGTGAGTATAATAACTCTTTGCGGGAGCTGATTTCTAAATTGTGAATAAAACGAAGTTAAAGTTTTGGGGGTTATCTACATTATATCAGTTTTTGAAAAGAGGGGTGGACAGTCCCTTTAAAGGGTAACTAAAGTAAAAAAACTAATTTAGATTTATCCCAAGTAAGTTTAAAGATTTATCCGAAACGTGTTTATTGCACTTGATAAAATAAAATGGACTGTTTGTTGAAAACTCCCACGTGTGCTCCAAATTTGCTGCTTTGTATCTTCCCCCATCGGAGGCACCGGGGTGGATGTCTATGGAGAGGGTGTGCAGAGGATCGCTATATTGGGAATAAAAAAAGGTTGTTTTTTTAACCCCCATGGGGCATAGGTGCACACACCTACTGACCTACCCCTCCATTACTGTTGCAGCCATACTTAAAGAGTAACTAAGATCAGAAAAACAAATTATGACCAATCATCAAACTACATTAACTTCCAACCTGATCCAGGTACACACGCCTGCTCACCTACCCTTCCATTTTCATGGCAGCCATGTTTAAAGGGTAACTATAATCATAAAAAATTTTTGACTTATCATCAACAAAGTTTTTTTTTTAACCCCCAACCTTACCCAGGTACATACTACTGTCCTACCGTTCCATTACTGTGGCAGAAATACTTAAAGGGTAACTATAGTCAAAAATAAATTTTGATCATTAATCAAAAAAGTTTGTTTTTTTAACTTCATACCTGACACAGGTATATACACCAACTTATACATTCCTTCATGTGGCAATCATATTTAATGGGTTAGTATAGTAAAAAAAAAAACATTTTGACCAATCATCAAAAAAAGTTAGTCTTTTATCCCCCAACCTGACACGAGTACACACACCAAATGACCTGCCTTTAATTCATGTGACAGCCATATTTAAATGGTAAGTAAAAAACAAAAAAAACACTTTCCCTTCCAAAATGCGTTCTTTAAAGCCAAATTCAAAGTTTATACTTACACTTTTCTTTTCTAGTTGTCTTTACTCTTTATATCTGCATTGCCTAAGTAACTGAGAAATGATGTCCACTGCAGCATAACACTATAACTCTTAAACACCAGAATGAAATGTTAGCATTGTGTGTCTCAAGACAGACATTTATTTTATTTTCCTACAAGTAACACTCTGCTGCACTGATTCAAAAAAGCCTTGTGAAACTAGAACATATCATTCCAAACCACCGAGTCGCTGTGTTATTGGGCTCATTGTGTGTACATATCCTAAAAGAGATAAGAGAACTATAATATTCTCATCTGGCCCCAGGACCCCTCTACAAATAAGGTACCCAGGGGAAGGACCTTAACTGCTACATCCTCACCCTTGGGCTTACTGTAGATCACTATCTTTGATGGTAAATGTGTTTGTTCAGCTTCCAGCTAAATATTATTGCAATGGATCCTTCAGACCGAAAAGGAGAAGTTTAGAAAGCTCTGAAAAATCTGTACAAAGAAAGTTGGCAGGCAGAAGATCTCTCTCAGAGCCGATTTAATTACCTAAAATTGAGATTGGGTCCATGTATATTAACTCTATAATACGGTACCAGTGTTTAACATACAGAAAATGAGGATCAGGAATATTTTTATGAATGACCTTTACCTTATGAATAAGCCTTACCCTACAGTATGAAGAAAATGTAATTTTATTTTGTTCATGTTCTGCACGCAAAAAAGTTCGGAGTGGATGGTTCTGATGTTGGGTAAACACCAATGAAATGTTGGAATGCAGCATTGACTGGAATTTCAGTTTTAGCTGACAATGTTCCTGGGATGTTTCTTGGCAGGATCATGGTTTGTGATCCATATGACAAACATAATATCGATCACAAAATGATCAGGCCAGGCTGGTTTGTTCAGACATTGTGGGAATGTCAGGAGGTTGATTGATGTATGGCCATTTAAAGCCTTGTGCACAATATAGATATTGTCAGACCAAATGGCTCTCTCCATAGCCGGCAGCTGCATCTGTCATTGATTGACTCTCAGCCAATCACAGGTGTAACTGCCAGTCCAGCCCCTATTGCTACTTCTGGGGACTAGGGAACGATTTCTGGGCTAAGCCATTTTCTTGGCTTTTTTTAAATTTATAAACCTGGCGGTTTATTTGGGGATGGGAGATACCCTTTTTGAAAGCCCTGCCATATTTAGTGCTCAGTGGAGAGATTTTAGATTGACGTAAAGGGAAAACTAGAGAAAACTAGAGAAAAGTACCAATCCGGTCTGACCCTCAATGACCCTTCTCTTGGAAGGTGGATCAACAATCTGCAAGAAGCACGTCACCCAATGGATGGAACAGAGACTGACTTGCTGGGCCAGGGGGCAGGACTCCCAGAGCTGAGGCTATAGAGTTTGAGGTCCTTGCTATGGGTATGACAGATAGGAAAGGGGGGATTAAACTCCTAGTTTCACTTTGAATCTGCCTTACCCTAATCTTTATGTAATTGCCAAAAAACAATTACCCCCTTGACTTCATGCAGACAGTCATTTGCATGAATTTAGAACTTAATGAACAGTAGTAAAAACAACTTTCTTACGTCCCTAGGAATAACAGAAAATATACAGGGCTGTCAAGGGAGATTTAGCGAGATCCACTGCCATTAAGTCCAGCCAATATTCTAATTTACTGTTCAGGTAGCAGCTCCAAGTTCTTCTGAGGCAAAACATTCTTTATCAGTAGCTCCATAAACTGTAAGCGAGACAAGATGATGATGGATAGTCTGGATCTAGAATACATTTTGTTTAAAAATAAAAGGAATTATTTTTTTGGAATAGTTTAAGTAAACATGGATTAAGATTGAGTAATACAAATAATAGAGAATTCTCTGGAAGTTCTTACAACAGCTGGAGGGGTTGGAGAAAGCCGACATCTTAATTAGTCCAATTAGTGATACCATTGATATTGTTCGGGAAGCAGATAAATGATTTATTAATGTTCAAGCTTATTAGTTACTACCTGGTGCCTTGGTAATACAATAAGGCTGGGAACACATGGGGGAAATATTTGTCCCGACCGAGTGTTTGCTATTAGCTAGCGCTCAATTGGGACAAATTGAACAAACAAGAAAAGAGATGATCAATGCACATTCCTGGGCCCCACATATCATAATATCTATGCTGGTGCAAACAGTAAAACATGGGAGTGTTTTAGTTAGAATTTTATGCATAAAAGTAAAAAGCCTTCCAACCACGTCAAGGTAACCCCAGTATCCTTATAATTTACCTTGGGTCATTTATCTGGGCTGACACTCCCTGCTCGGTTGCATTTTCTTGGGAAGGTTGTCTTGCAGACCTTGCATTGGATTAGTATTACAGGCTATCACTTCCCCCCGCCTACTGGCTTTTAACAAGGAGGGAAGAGGCCTTTCATCCAATGCTTAGTATTCAAGGCATACCTTCCCAAGAAAATACAATCAAGCAGGTTCAGCCCAGATAAATGACCCAAGGTAAACTGTTAGGACCTTCCATACTGGGGTTACCTTGACGTGGTTGGAAGGCTTTTCACTTTTATGCATAAAATTGTAACTAAAAACCCCCATGTTCTTACTGTTTGCACTAGCACAGATATTATGATATATGGGGCCCAGGAATGTGCATTGATCATCTCTTTTCTTGTTTGTTCTAACGTTTTGGTCAGGTCAGTAGCACTTCCACTATTTGTTATAAAGTAATTTTGCCACAGGAGTGCTCCCACAGCCCCCCTTTTGTGTATCAATTAGGACAAATTGCTGTCGGTTGTGGCAATAGTGGACGACAGTCCACTATTCCTACGGGAACCGCACTTTACCACAATTTACCGCTATCGGTGAAAATATCTTGCCGTGTGTACCCAGCCTAACAAAGTTCTAGAAGTTGTTAGATAGGGACGGTAGAAAGGAAAACGCAAACAAGCCACCCCCTTTTATAAATAGAGATGAACTCACTGAAATTCATTCCACCTGCAGATGGGAGTTAATAAAGCCAAAACATCTGACCAAAATTAAGGTATAAATAGCAATGGTAACTTACAGTAAATGGCTGGGACCTGGGAAATGGTCTGGAGAACGTGTATCAATGCCCAAAATCTTTTTAAAACGTCCTGTACTGGAAACTTCATGCTCTTCCTTTTTGGCATTCCGCCTAGTATTTTCGTAATTACTAGAAATTTTGAAAATGGCGACTTTTAAATTCGAAATCTCTAGAAATATTGAAAATTTGCGACTTATAAACAACAAAATTTCCGGTTGTTTGATAATTATCGGAAACAGTTCCATGTTTCGGAAAAAACGGAAAAATTCACAAATCCGCAAAATTCGTGTTCCAGCAGACCTGTGAAATCCACTTTGGAACCGGGTTCAGGTTCTCTATTTATAAGTTATGTTGGGTTTGTGAACAAGTATATTTAATTTTGCCAAATAAAGCAGATGTTACCCTTGGATCTTGAAATCCTGCAAGGCCTTTATTCCAGCTGTGAGACCTTTTTTAGCCTTTCTGGTCTATATGCAAGTTTGGCTGATTTGCAGGTCTCCACATAAGAAATATCTGTCTCCCAGAGTTTATAAACCTATTTCCAATTGACCTGGCGTCCTCAGTTCTGTTTAGATGAATAAGCCTGGATCACTTTCAAATGAAATTCTTTTCATTACATATGTGTCTGCTTCCACTTTGCGTTTCCATCAAGAATGCAGTTGATGTGGAATTCAGAGCTATTGGGGAGACACACTGCAAGGCTATCGTAGAACCTGCTGCAAAAATATATCTATATAAAAGAGAGAAAAAGAGACAGACAGTGTCTATAAAAACATTTCTTCCTAAAACACTTATTTTCAAATGTAACATATACAGTGGCTTATACCTTAGGTGACCCGGTTGACCTAAAGGTGGTTATACACACAAACTATAATGGGTAAATCTCGTCAGGGAACAACAGGATTTATCCATTGTCGTCAGTGTGTAGGGGCTGTTCCCAGTACCATTTTTAACAATAAGAACTTTTATTGAATCTCCCTGTATGTTCCTTACATGTGTCCAGACATAGAGGTCTTTGTCCTTTAATTGATTATAGATTATATATAGATTATAGATTATATATATAGAATAAGAACTATAATTATGAATTAATATCCTCTTTCCTGTAATATAGCGTTTTCGCTTGCGTTTAATGTTCTTTCGCGTTTCTGATATTATTTCTTATTATATGACCCATTAATATATATACAAAGTAATCATATCCCCACGTAAACATTGCCTCTCCAATGTAAACACCCCCAACTTGTCTAATCTGCCTGCACAGTCAAGCCCCCCCTCTATTCTATTTACCGTATATACTCGAGTATAAGCCGAGGTTTTTGGTTTTTATAATGGGTCTCAAAAACCAACCTCGACTTATACACGAGTCAACTGTTTTTAAGGGACCTGGCAGTAAGCTAAAACAATGGGGAAACAACATTGCCGGCACTATAATATACCGGTTTGCCTTACCGGTATCATGCAGGAGCTGAGTGGATGCAGAAGAGGACCGGAGCAAGACGGAGCAAGGTAGTGTGAGCCGGAGCAAGTACTGAGCCAGGAGCAGCCACGGGAACGTAGGCGCGGGGCGGCGCGCAGATCAGAACAGGCAGCACTTTCGCGTATAGCAGTCTCTCGCGTATAGCAGAAGAACAGCAGAACTTCTTATTACTGGAAAATGGAGGAGCCCACAGGAAGCTCAGAACCTCCTACAAGAGGTTGGAATGATCTTTTTTTTCTGCTTGGCAAGATAACTTGAATGTGCTTGAACCTTGCCTCTCCAGATATATAGGAACTACAACTCCCAGCAATCAAAGCATGCTGGGAGTTGTAGTTTCCAACAATCTAGAGTGGCAAGGAATTTGGGGTTCCCAGCTAAAACAGTCAGACACTCACTAGCATGGTTGGGGCTGAAAAGTGTTACAACTGGACACAATGGCCAGCAGCAGCATGTGACTCAATGTCTCAGCAATATGTGACTCACACTACTATAACTCCCAGAATCCCCAGCTGTCAGGAGAGATACAGGTTTGCAGTAGTGGTGATAATTTCTACCCTCGACTTATACTCGAGTCAATCAATTTTTACTAATTTTTTAGGTAAAATAGGTACCTCGACTTATACTCGGGTCGACTTATATTCGAGTATATACGGTATCTTAGTTTTCTTTGAACTCCAATATTTCCAAGATGTCCCTTTTGTATGTGGGATTCCAAAACTGCACCGCATATTCCTAATGAGGCCTTACCAGTGCCTTGTAAAGAGGGAGGATAATATTTTTCTCCCTCTTTATAAAGGACAATATCTTGCTACCTCTAGCCATTGCTGTCTGGCATTGTTTGCTACTGCTAAGTCTGTTATATACTAGAACCACTAGAACCTCCAAATTCTTTTCCATTAGGGATTCACTCAGCACAGAGTTATTTATGGCAAATTATTGTTAAACCTGAGACACATTAGTTAAAATATGATCAGAATTACTGTAACACTGTAACTATAGGCTAAAATAGAGGGGCTGATGAAAAAGTCAGCCCATGCTAATTATTTGCAGCAACCAATCAAATGTTAGCTTTTTACTGAAGCTGGATGACATATGATTGGTTCTTGCAGATTAAAAGTAAAGACAACCTTTTGCACCTTTTATTGCATTAGTCCCATAGTGTTTTAAAAACAAGTGACAGAAAAAGAATGACATGAGGAAAAAGCCCTTAAACATTTTATAAAAGATGCTTTGTTTGAAAGATATTCGCTAAGCAATTGTTCATATATTGAGTAATGGAACATTTGTATCCAACCATTTACTTGCCTTACTGACTCACTGCTCTGTTTGAGCTCTATGTTCCCCAAACTACTGTCAAATGACATCATACTTGTTCCTATTGTCTGTAACACTGTACAGGGCAAGTGAGGAAAATGCTCGCCATTCAATTGTTATCATCACTGAACACCCACATCCAAAGTTTCTCCCACATGTCGCTCTCATTCCGGAACTCCTTGTCAGTAAGACATCTGCTGCCGCAAGGGATTGATGGTGTATCTGGAATTAAAAATGTTCTGTAACACTGAAAGGCACAGGCCTTGTAATAATCTGCTCCACTTTTTGTAGCTGCTGTCTACTGTGAGAATAAGTTGCCTTCATTCTAAATATGTACTTATTATACATATCACTTTTTAAATGAAAAGAACCTGGGATTGATTATTCCTACCTCCCAATATCATTTTGTTGTTTTCATTTGCCAGGTTAGTGTCCTGGGCTTTGCTGTATGAAAGATAGTGCTGATATACTTTAGGACCCTGGCAGAAGCAGTGTACTTTATGCTGGCGCTCCTCACAGAAACAATATTGGGAGGTAGGAATTACCAATCCTACCTTCATGACCCAGGTTATTTCATTAAAAAAAAAACGTTAAATGCACTATAGTTCTAGATGTGGTAATAGCAAGTTCATTGAATACCTTTTAAAAGCTGGCTAGATACGTTTCTGAAACTAGAAAATATTGAGAATTACTGGTATTAATTTATATAATGTAGTTCTGGTTGATCCAAGGATAGTTTCCGATTGCCATTGGGAGTCAGGAAGGAATTCCCCCCCCCCCCCCCCTTTTTAGCCGTTTTTTTTGCCTTCCTCTGGATCAACTCTTAGGGTTAAAAAGGAGGGTAAAAAGGTTGGACTTGATGGACGCATGTCTTTATTCAACCTAAATTACTATGTTACTATGTTAAGGTTAGTAAGCAATGTAGCAAGACAGTGAAATACCTGGTTGTGTTATTACTAAAAAGAAAGGGGAGGCACCAGGAATCAGTACCACCAATAGAACACTTGTGAGATGCAGTAAAAATGAGAGCTGTTTGTACCTGGTTATTTTTAACCGTTTTTATAAAGAAAAAAAAATCATGCAATAAGGTGAAAACGTTTTCAATATCGATAAGAATGCAGTGAAATAGACAGATAGATTCAGATAGAACCTTGAATCTATACCAGATTGTACTAATGGTATGTACATAACACAGAAGGGAACATATTCAAAGTCAAGTAAATGCAAAACACTCAGTAGAGATGGACTCAGACTTGAACTCGAAATCTGGTTCTGAATCGGAGAATATTGATTCTGTATATATGGGATAAATACTGAATTTTTGAGGTATAGGGAGGTGACTGGTAGATTTACAGAATTTGTGAACCCTTGAGTTAAATATGGGATAATTATGGAATTTGAAAGCTCAAAAGTAGCGGACGTGTGTAGAAAGTAACTTTTTAGGGTCTGGATATTTTTACGTATTGCCCAGACTATTTCCCAGGTCCCAGAGACATGTACAGTTAGTTAGCGATCGTTAAATGCGTGGTATAGTAAAACAGCGATGCTGCGCCTTTATAAGGAATGGTATTTGAGAAGTATCTGCTTTATAAATACAACCCTATAAATCTATGATCAATAGACAATTTTGTCTTTACAAATAAATGATACCAACACTCCTTTGTACATCACATCTCCAGACCATTATAATACAGAATCCCACCTCGTGACATCCAGACGTTAAGTCACTTTCTGTCTTAATCTATTGGCCAGAATGCCAGTTCCCCTTGTCATCGGTCGATATCAAATGGATAAACGTGTCTGTGTAAGATACTGCTGCTATTTCTAGCTGAGATGATGTCCGCTCTCTGTCTGGTGACATTATAAGATTGGTTTCCTCTTTCAGCGTCTGCATAATGCCAAACTACTGCAGCAGATTCCTCTCCGTCTCACAGAGGAACAACCATAAAGTTTATAAAACATTTTTTTATTTTGAGGAACTTTATGAAACTCTTACAACATCTTTTTGACCTTGAACCGTTTGATATATTTCAAGTCCTACTATTAAAATAAAGAGGCAGTGATCATGAATATCCAAAAATCCGATTCAAACCCAATTGAATTGGAAATTTTCAAATTTTCTAATATTCGATTTTTGATTTTTCAATCACAAGTTTTAAAAAATGATCATGTAGTTTTAAAAAGGCCATACAATTGGTACTGATTTTTTTCCCCCGGCTGAAAGGCAACCAATCGGATTATTTTTAAATAATGTTTAATATATATTATTATATATTATTATTATAATTACAAAAAAAATGCATTACGATTTTGGGTTTTGTTACCCTTTAGTTACCCTTTAATATATTTACAGGGAGATTCAATAAAAGTTCTAATCGTTAAAAATGGTGCTAATTTTGCCCCAACCAATCAGATCTTATTTAACATTTAAAAGCGAATATCTGATTGGTTGGGGCAAAATTAGCACCATTTTAAACAATAAGAACTTTTATTGAATAACCCTGTTTATATTTTAGAATAATTATAGCCACATTTTAAAGATTTTAATTTCCCTAATAGTGATAAGTATAGAATAGACACCCTTTAAGTTGATAAGGGAAGTATTGGGGCATTCGTTTTAATGCAGACAGATTAAAGAGGTACGAGTCCTCACCGCCCGCCCAATGTCTTAAAGCAATTGCAACAACTTTTTTGCAACTTTTTTTTTGTCAGCTAAAAGGGGAAGCCAAGGGGAACCCGGGTGGTAATGCAGCGAGACACTGTTATAACGTTATAACATTGCAAATCTGACTGGGAAAATATGGTGGCTCTCAGTTCATCGTGTCCCCCCAGCTTTCTCACGCTATAATTTAATTCCCAGTGTTCGGTGCTTGCCATACACAGTACCTGAAATTGCTTGCTGAATTTGGTGTCTTGTTCTCTTCCTCTGTCAGCTGTTTAAGATTTAGCTTCCCCTTGTTATATGAAGGTAGCAGCTGCATGTCTAATAGTTTAGAGGTCAATGAGCACAGGTGTGCTTCCTCCGCGGCATAACTTCATTTTTAGTTGTTTTGTGTTAAATGGTGACAAAGCTAGAAAATATTTCCCTTAAACAAAAGCTGACAGGCTGAGTTCATGTTTTCTGTCTAATGTGTCTGTGATTTTCCCCGAGTCGGAAAACTATGTGCACAGAGGGACGAATGGTTCCCTTGTTTATCCCGAATGGTTAAGCTCTGCAGTCTTGTTGTTGAGAATGAGTTGTTTTATTTCTCCTGCACCCTCCATATTCCCATGGGCTATTTCCAGCCTCTATAGGACTGCAGGTTTCTTACACTTTTCACACTATATTTACAGTCCATAGTACGGACTCCTTACCGTACCTTTTAAAAATGCAATGGGTAAATCCAAACCATATTGCAATTTAATTCATCTTTTCGTTTCCTAGAATGGAAAGACCACTAACACAACACTTTGGGTGGGGGGCAGGAAGGAACACAGAGCTCCTGTTACCATGATGCAGTATTTAATCGCTTTGTGGCAGTTACTGGAGCCAGGTAGGTAAAGTGGGCCCACTTATCACCTCCCTTCACTTATCAATGGCTGAGGCCACACTACGATACGCGTGATTGCACAATCGCACACGCGGACGTTACCACGCGTTGTTGTCCACTTGCATGTGCAATTTGCCCTTATCGGAGTACATGCAAACTGCACAAAAAATGGAGATGTGCTCCGATGTGGTCAGCTCCATAGCCCAACACCATTGCACGATCGGATTGTGCTTAAAAGCGCACTAGTGTGGCCTCACAGGACATTGCCTATAATGAATCTTTACAAATACGGCCCATAGTCATAGCCATGCCTGTCTTTTCAATGTCTCCTTGCATTCTTTTGTGAATATAGGAAACAAATGTTATTTAAAAAAAAAAAAAACTATTGCAAACCTAAAAATAACAATGGCAAAAGAGGAACTCAGTCACCTTTTGTACCGATCCACTTCATGGAAGGCTTGGGGATTTCTATAAACTGGATGCAGGTGTTATTAAATAAAACTTGGCACATCTTCACTTTAGGAAAACACAGGAAACAAAGTGAGTAAATTGATTGAGGGTTGAACAATCCATTAAGCAGGTTGTTTGTCTCAGTGATAGAAATCTGACTCTCCCTTTAAACATGGGCCTGGTTGCAAGGGCTCCTGTAAATGTAAAGTCTTTTATGCTGTTCACCATTTACAACCATATTGATAAAACCAAAGTGTTTATGAGGAAATTCATTTTCTGCACATTTTTCTGAAATATGCACATAAAATTCCACCAATAATGCAAATATTTGTGGCCACATTCCATCCATCTCAATTTGCAATAACAGTTTGTTAGTTGTACTGATCTCTTTAATAAGTGAATAACTATCTTGGATGTGAAATACAGCTTCACGGTCTAGATTACAAAGTTAAAGGGGCTCAAATTCTAAATATTTGAAATTCACTGTGTTCCAGTTTCATGCAACAGTATAGATCTATAACCTGAACATAATGAATAGGGGGCCAACTATACATGGGCTTGGCAGTTGCCAGGTTCTAGTTGAGGAGGAAGAGTACTGGGATGAAAATCATGAAAATGGTAAAAGCCAAATCATGAAAATGGTAAAAGCTTTGCAGAATTCTGTTTAATTGTAGTTTACAAATGGATACATTCACAGCGGAGACAGAAAATAGCAGGAAAAAACGGTTGTACTAAACATTTGAAATGGCATCATATTTGGGGAACAACCAGAGCTGTATAGAAGCCTAAAGCTGCAATCTGATTGGACCATAGTTATTCTGTCCTGATAGAAAATGATGCCAAAATTATTCAACCAATCAATAAGTTACAGCCTCCACATCTCCCTCTAGTGTCACTCTAAATGTGCAATTGGTGTAGGGAATAAAAGTTATGCAAATTAGAATTGTGGCCAATTTACACTTGAATGGTTTGTTTGAATGTTACAAAAACACAAGGGACAGTATTACAACTTTACGTTTTTTTAAACTCATTCACGGAAAAAGAAACTATTTCTTTGTGAAAGTTTCATACATTTCAGCAACAAAGGCTATGTTATTTATGTAATGTTGATGGTCTAGTAATGATCTTTAGATAAACGTCTGACCATTCTGACTTTAGGCCCTAATCTTCTTTGTAACCGCAGTTGATAATCTGGTGCAATTGGCTACCTATGGAAAAAATGTTCAGCATGGTCATTCTTCAGTGCACGTCTGCCGGCAAACAGAAGAAGGACATTATGCGTAATCTTTCAAGAATGAAGAGTTTACACCTGGTCTTTGAACCATGAATTGTATAAAAACCTTCTACAGTTTAAAAATGTAAAAATAACTTTTTCTAATTACGTTTGAAGGAAACTGTTGTGTGCAAACAAGGTTTGGTTAAATAAAAGGCTGCAGTTTTAGCTTTGAATTGACCACTGGGTTATATCTCCAAGTGCAGCATGAAAGAATTTATAGTACTGAAAATGTTATCCCTACTTCTAGTAGCTTAAATGATATCCACGATCTTCAACCTCTGCACCACCTCCATCCTAAATGTGTAAGCCTGTGTACTAAGGACGTTCTGCTGGGAAAGATTTGCATTAATTATATTATAATTGCCCACCCTTATCTAGACCAAAAAGTCAGTAAAAAAAGTCTTTCAAATGTAAATCTGCTTTACTTTAAGATTTAAATAGAAGGCAAATACAAAGTTGGAAGCCTTGAAAATAGCTGTAAAAAAAGAGAGTTGTTGGAAATGGCTATCAATGCAGGTAGAGCGCTGGTTGCATTCTTTTAAGCTGAAAGTAGGATGTATTAACCTTTTTAGCACTGTAAGTTCTGACAGGTTGCACCTAAAGATATAAATCAGGAGTCATCTTCAACAGACTTTTACATAACCCCAACTTGTTTGCAGATTAACAAGTTGGAAATCATTATTAAAGGGCTCACGTTAAAGGTAAAACTAAAGGCTTTCATATCTAACCCTAACTTGTTACATTGTGCATTCTAGCATTCAATTTTCTTAGAGCAAATTATCTAAGAGGTTACATAGAGGTTGAATGGCGTTCACACGTGTTGCTAATAAACTTATATATGCAAAACCATTGCCATAATAAATCTCCAGTGCACTTTTGTATTTTTGTTCACAGTGCTCAGATCAGAAGCCTCAGTCTGGTTTTAATTAGCAAAGGAAGTATAAAACTATAGAGAAACACTGTAGCAATACTACTATCAATCAATTTAAATACAAGCAAGACGTGAATGCTCATAGGGCGCATCAATAAGCTTAAACCAGTTTATTCAACATAAAGATGTTGGCATCACCCTTCAAGTCAATTGAAACATCTAACCAATACATACCAGTACCAAATCACTTCTAATGAGACTCTGTTGACAGAGATACTGCTGCTGTGCATATCAGGGACTCTCACTGCCTTGGCTATGATGTTAGTACTGATACTACGAGCTGATTTTTTTTCCCCCTGTACACAGCTTGGGATAGATAAATCTGACATCCTCATTACTTGCATTTCAGACCAGCTCTGCCTATTACTACTGAAAACAAATCATGTAAAAAAAATTGGTGCACTTCCTGCTTCTCCTTTTCGCAATTTAGAGAAAGGAACTTACAGTAATGCAATGATAACTCTCGTCATGATATGTGGATTAAAAAACTGAACTTTGGGCTGTATTTCTAAAGGCATGGTATCGCTCCTTTAACGCTTGTCATTTGAAAGGAGACACTTCTCTAGTGCTGAATATGCATAATAACAGGGAGATTCAATAAAAGTTCTTCTCGTTTAAAATGGTGCTAATTTTGCCCCAACCAATCAGATCTTATTTAAAGGGCATGTCCACCCTTATACAACACTTTTGACATATACCGTATATACTCGAATATAAGTCGACCCGAGTACAAGTCGAGGTACCTATTTTTACCTAAAAAATTGGTAAAACATGATTGACTCGAGTATAAGTCGAGGGTAGAAAATATGGCCACTACTGCCTCTTGATTCTGTGTTGTCTTAAGGCTTTAGTTGCCCTTTAAATGGACAGCAGAATTCCCTTACAGTAGTCCCATACAATAATAGCCAAATCCAGTATGACTATATCTGTATGGGAATGCTGCTGTCCATTTAAAGGGCAACTAAAGCCTCAAAACAATACAGAAACAATACATACCATTCTCCTGAATCTTATATTGTTGTAATACATTAGTTGCTCTTTAAATTGATAGGAATCCCACACACTAACCCTCAATTTCTTGCCACTCCAGATGTTTGGAAGCTACAACTCCCAGCATGCTTTAGTTGCTGGGAGTTGTAGTTTCCAAACATCTTCAGTGGCAAGCAGTGCACC
The DNA here is from genome assembly GCA_019447015.1 of Hymenochirus boettgeri. Classification (NCBI taxonomy): domain Eukaryota; kingdom Metazoa; phylum Chordata; class Amphibia; order Anura; family Pipidae; genus Hymenochirus; species Hymenochirus boettgeri. Next base: position 295,052,452 of record CM033476.1, on the reverse strand, counting down.
TACCCCCCCACCCCACCCCCATCCCCCAGTGAAGTACTTGCCTTAACCCCCCAGTGGAGGACTTGCCTTAACATTCAGTAATGCCCCCAAAACAATCCAAGCCAGGCTGTGCAGATAGAAGAATGCATTTCTAACCTGAACTCCGGCAGAAGCACTCTTCCTCCCTCTTCCTCATCAAATGTTCAGGCGCCTGATGTCACTACACGGCGCCGGGTAAGACCGGCGCCGAGTAGTGACGTCAGCCACAGCCCAGTGGATGCGGAAGAGAGAGGAAGCAAGCGGCTGCCAAAGTTCAGGTTAGTGACTCGAGTATAAGTTGAGGTAGGATTTTTAAGCTTTTTTTAAAGCCTAAAAACCTCGACTTATACTCGAGTATATACGGTAATAGTATGCCTTCCCCCAGCCCCAACTTAAGAAAGTGTCCCGATCTTTACTTAATTTCCCTCTCTCCTCCAACGCACAGCCCCCCTGCTTGCAATACACTGCAAGCAGGGGACGGGGCCGGCAGCCGTGTCCGTGATTGGCTGAGAGGCAGCCAATCACGGATGTGGCTGCCGGCTTCTCAGAATGCCGGGGGAGAGAGGGAAGGTAAGTAGAGTTCGGGGGACTTTCTTAAAATTATTTTTTAGCGGTTGGGGCTGGGGAAAGGCAAACTATTATATGGCCAAGGGTTTCTGTGCTAGGGGGAGGGATCGCAAAACGGGAGGGAGAGGGAGGGGGAGGGAGAAGGGCTGCAGTACACATGCCAAACTTCTCCCGGAGGAGAGACAGGAGGCAGAGTCCTATATGGACCTGCTATCCTCCTGGTGGGCAGTTTTTGGGACTTTGGGGGGGACTACAGGAGAACCATATGGAGCTGGGTGTGAGGTAAGGATTTTATTACACTACATGGTGGGGCCATTAGTGGGGGGGATTATAGTTTTGGGGGTGGACATGCACTTTAACACTTAAAAGCTGATTGGTTGGGGCAACATTAGCACCATTTTTAGCACCTCCATACCTGGAAATGATAATTGTAACCTGTGCCTTTAATTTATTAAAATACCACTGTTTGCGGTAATAATATTGTATAGTATTATTTGCTTGTGCAGATGGAGTTTAACTCCTCCCACTCGCATTGGCTTATTATAGGTAGAGCCATCCATATAGTGGTGGTGTAGAGCCCTGAATGGACCAGGAGAAAGAACAAGCTATTTGACTTTCATAAGGAATTCAGATCCAACTGGAGAATACAAGAAAAGGGAATTCCCAAATGTGGATGTTTTTATTATCTTGTTGAAGTGTCTAAGTTCTAGGACTCAGCAATGACTATGTCTAACTGCAAATTCCACTGCAATGAGATAAGCTGCAAACTTGATGAGTCTGTCGAAATAATTCTAGTTTTGATTCGGAACAGCCAGTTTTCGGAAATCCGTGGATCTGACTCAATTTTAGAAAATTTTAAAAATGGAAACTTATCGGAAATAGCGATCGTAAACCGAATATTCAAAAATGTAAAAGTAGGAAACTGCAGTAGAAGATTCAAAAATTTTATTGAACATCAAATATTCAATTGGGTTCAAATTGGATTTTTGGAAATTATGTTTTGCAGAAATGCTGTTAGAGTCATAAAGAGTTACAAAAACTACTTTAAGGAGAACTTTGATAAAAAGTGAATAGTACCTGGTGCAGGGAAGTAGTATTGGTACTTTCTACCTCTCAATAATATTTCTGTGAGGAGCAACAGCACAAAGAAAACTGCTTCTGCCTAGCTTCCTGAGTGCTTCAATATTATCAGATGAAAACTGTACGTGCTATAGCTTTTCAATGAACCAGTATTGGGAGGTGGGAATAATCAATCTTACCTCCCTGCCCCAGGTACTTTTCATTTTTAAAAAGTACATTTTTACAGTAAAGTTGTCCTTTAAGAGTTAAAAAAGTTTGTCTGTGCTATAACTTTGCAGCAACCAATAAGATGTTTGATTTTTTAGTGGGTTACTATATTTACATAACATCTAATTGGTTGCTTCACCTTTTATTGTATCAACCACATGTGTGTATTAACCAACCTCAGTTACCATTTGGCAATTAAAATAAATTAGTTGTAGTTAATATGCAAATAAGGAACAGAGACTTCTGGGTAATTTCCATGTTTCCATGGCATTCCATTCCATTTGTAGTTAATATTTTACACTTTAAAGAAATATTGACCTTCAGTACAAGCTCCACCCGTTTATCACAAAGAGGAGACTGTGCAGTAGTTGGCAAGGATAATCAGAGGCTTATTCATTTGAAAAGTATAATGTTGGGTCTTTATGGAGCTTTCATCTGTAGATATCCATCCAAAGGGATGAAGCTAATAAGTGGGAATAGGTTTTTGCTAACCATAGCTTATTGGCAAAATATATTTTAAAGGGTAGGTTCTCCCTTAAAACCAGGAGCGCTTCTAGACCTTTTGGAACCGGAGTCAAATGTTTTAAAGCTTCCTGCAGCATGCAAGGGCTGACTTGACTCTAGATGGTGAATTGGATGGCTAACTTGACACGGGCTGGTGAACAGGGGCTGCTGAACTCTCCAGGAAGGTCATGTGACACACTGAGGGAGGAGAAAGTACAGTACAGGGGGCTGCTATGCATGATATCTATCTCCAGGACATCAGTCCCATGCTGCAGCTGCATGCTTAGTTAGCAGTAGAGATGTCCGAACTTCGCAAAATCCGGAGGATCCGCGAAATTTCGAAAAAAATTAGAAAATTAAAAAAAAAAATTAAAATGAGAAATATCCTCGAAATTACAAGATTTCTCGTATTTTTGAAAATTTTCGAAAATACGAGAAGTCTCGTAATTTCGAAAAACGGGTTTTTTCGAAAATATGAGTAATCCTCGTAATTTCGAAAATTTTCGAAAATACGTATTTACGAAAATAAGAGACATCCTCGTGTTTTCGAAAATTTTCGAAAATACGAGAAATCCGCGGTTCAGAAGTTCGGAAGGCGGAAAATTGGTGGTTGGAGTGGTTGGAGTAGCTTCTCCCATCTCCCTGTAAATTATGAAAAAACCAAGTGGGAAGCCAAATATAAGACTAAAATGTCCCTTTAGCAAGCGTGAAGCATATTTTGGCCTGGTATATTCCCTTTGGAGGAGCGTTGCTGGTGTAAAAAGCCTGGCTCCCTGATACTGCTTTCTCTTTCTGGTGGGAGGAAGATGCTGGTGTAGATAACTTGCACAAGTTTATTTTTTGTTGGTTGGAAGCCCCATCCAAAATTTTACTATTGGGCTTAATGATTTCTAGCTACAGAGATGGATTAAGATCATATGGGGCCCAAGGCAGGGCCATTATTTAGGGCCCCCTTTTTTGCTACATATATTGTGTAGACTGTAATTTTATTACTGCTTCTGAAGCTGGGCCCCCAGAAGTTTACTGGGCCCTAGGCAGGTGCAGGTGGATAATCCTGCTCTGTCTAGCTATGCCCCTGACAGCGAATGTAAGGTCAGCTATTAAGTTCGCCAGCAAGTGCTGCTTAACAGTGGTTGGTGAACTGGAGGTCTGACCTAGCAGTGGCTGGGGAACTAGAGGTCTGACCTAGCAGTGTCTGGGAACTAGAGGTCTGACCTAGCAGTGGCTGGGGAACTGAAGGGGTTAATTAAAATTGACTGGAGAAATGGAGGGCTGACCTAACAATGTCTGGGGAACTAGGAGGTTGACATATATATACCACATGGAGGGTGATAATATATATACCCAACAGAATGCCCCCGAACAGAGACTGGCACATACAAGTTAACTATTGTGACTGGTTGCCCACAGGGACCGGTACATACAAGTTGCCCACACAGACTGATATATATATAAGTTGACCACAGTGACAGGTAATATAAGTTATAACTTTCGGTGGCAGTGTGGCAGGAGGAGACTGTAGGCCGTCCGCAAGTGGCTTAGAGTATAATTATCCTTTATATTTACTTTTTGCATTGCAGGCTTACTAGCAGATAAAACGTTATTGTACAATTAAATCTACTAACAAGGGTTCATCTCACTAAATTGACTGCTGTTCATTGATACCAAAATTGATAGTAAATTTAAAGAAATGCCAAGCTTCCGATAAGCTTGGCATTTCTTTTAAGGTACTATCAATTTTTATCAAAATATTGTCAGAATTCAATTTAGCTTTAAAGGTTGAGCCCTCAAATAAAAAATAAATATAGGTAAATCACCCATAAAACCACAAGACTGCAATAAATAGAACACAGAAATTTATAAGGCTAGCCTGAAATGCTGCACCATGTCTTGTTGCTCCTGTTTCTCCTTCCTGGTTCCTCCAGTTAGCAACTGTCAGTCAGGGATTTGACAGTTGACATCACAGTCAATAACAATGCTAATCCCCCTAGATGCTTCCTCTGAGCATGCTCAAGTCCATTACCATGTCAAGGGGACATGAACAAATATAGCCATTAATACACACCACAGGCCTCTAGAAGCATAGCAGACATACACTAATGATTCCAGAGGACAAGGTAGGATATTTCAACATATTTTAACGGGGCCATTCTTTCTGAAAGATGTAATTGTGAAGGGGGGGAGTTTAAAGATTTCAACCTCTTTCTAGGAATCAGGTCAATGTTAACATTCACAGTGCTCTTTTCTCTTTCTAAGAATAATAAACCGATGTGGCCAACCGCCAAGGGCATTTTCTTGATATCCTAGTTTCTAATAAAAATGTAAAATATTGTGGCTATATATTCATATGATATTGGGTTGTTAGTTTTTATAGCGCAGTTAATCTAGTTTTGCATGAACCCGGAACTTACATAAATTGGCCTTTTAAGAACATTCTTCTTTGTTGATGCAAAATCCTTAAGGGAATGATCTAATCCTCCAACACTTAGATCTGTGGACAAAAAGACAGAGACTAATTAGCCGAATCATGGGTGACATCCACAAGGTCTTAGGTTAGTCTTTGAAAAAGCCATATTGCTGGACTGGGAGGACAGAAATATAAAAGAAAGGCAGGGGATTGTCTACTGGGAAAGATAACAACTATATAATTTAATGAAATACTTTTTGCAGCCAAAGTGCTATTTGCATTCCAACAAATGCTAGCTTAATAATGAATGCTTTGAATTACATCCAACACCCTTTAAAAAAAATGGACACAGTTTTATCTGGTTATAGACTTCACTATAACTCAGAATTAGGCACCGGCCCAAAAACATTATCATCAAGAGATTTCATGTGATACAATAGGCAGCGATTCATTTCAGTTGCTCCAAGTATTTCCAGTAAGTAAAGATCATGACTGGTAGCAGAGGGGATGAACTCTGGTTGCACGCATTGATCTTTAAAGTTTACAACATGGTGGAAACTAATGGTAAGTGACCAGGGGGAGCATTTTGGCTCAGGCATATGTCTCCTGCCACTCAGAGGAGAGGCGGTCGGCAATAGGACCAGTAACTGTAAGGTCATCCCTCCAGTTCACCAGCCACTGCTAGGTCAGCCCCAAGTTCACCAGCCACTGCTAGACCAGCCCCCAGTTCACCAGTCGCTGCTAGGTCAGCCCCCCAGTTCACCAGCCACTGTTAAGTCAAAACTGTTTAGTCAGCCCTCCATTTCAACAGACACGGTTAAGTCAGTCCACCAGTTTACCAGACACTCTTAAGTAAACACTTACTGGTGAACTAGATGGCTTATCTAGCACTGTCTGGTGCACTGGAGAGCTGACCTAACAGTGCCTGCTGAATTGGATGGCTGATCTAAAATTGTCTGGTGAACTGGAGGGCTGACCTAACAGTGGTTGCTGAATTTGAGGGCTGACCTAACAATGTCTTGTGAACTGAAGGGCTGACCTAACAGTGTCCGCTGAACTGGAGGGCTGATCTAACAGTGTTTGCTAAACTGGAGGGATGGGCTAATAGTGTTTGCTAAACTGTAAGGGCTGGGCTAACAGTGTTTGCTAAACTGGGGGACTTTTAAGTCTTTATATGTTCATCAGATCTGCTCTAAAGAGCAATAATATTATAGTCTTTACCATTTTAAGTTAAACACCTACTCCTACAAACAATCACCAACAACCTGGATCTCCCTACATCTCCCTACTTATTTTGAAAGTTTTCAGTGTAAAGTTGGACATACGTAGGTCGTGAAGCTAGCTACTGCGTTCAGCATTGTGGTCTATCGGTCTGAACAGAAAATTTCCATTGGATTGTTATTATCCCCTTTTACTACAGTATAGGGAGCCAATAACATTGGTAGCATGTATAGGCTAAACGTACTTTTGTATATACAGATCATTCCTGTTTATTGGCGTATCGTGAATTTGTAAATAAAAATGGCATGGACACCTTAAGTCAAGAAGGTTTCAGAATACACAAAGTATCAATCGTGGACAATAGCTGGATGCTCTGCTGTGAAATAAAGAAGTATTTTGTTCCATGGTTCAAAAGAGTTATCAGTAGACACATTCTACGTCAACATGGTAAGAATTTGATAAGAATTTAACATACTATCAACCATTTAGACTTGCCACATCATTCATAAACAATCATTAGAGATGCAACAAGAGTCATTTAAGTCTCACAGAGATTCCTTCTTGGCAGATTATAAATAGGACACGTTAGGAGACTAGACTACTATTTCCTGCAAATGAGTAGTTTGCAAGGAAGCAGAATCTCTACTTTCTTTTCAGTAACACAAACAATTTTTGACACATGAGGAGTTTATATAGTACATTGTGTACCTTAATCTGTCTGACTCATATTAAGATGAAGTGATTTTTTTCTAAAGATGAACAAATGTGTCTTTTTTCCAGTGTTGTGTAAGGCTAACATCTGGACTAACAAGACAATTCATTCTTGTGCCAGATAGTAACGCTTCAAAAAATGCCGCAAAGAGCCACTGAAATTAGAGTTTTAAATCATTGGGGTATCAAATATTAGTCCTGTAAATACAGTTTTTTTTTTGAGCAGCTGTTATCTTACAAATTTAAAGAAATATTAATTACCACACAGGTATATCCTGGGCCTAGGAGGACCCCACTACACACATTCATTTGTTTGGGGGTCAATCAGCAATATTTTGCTTATTGTGATAGACGCAAACTCAAACCCGAACCCAAGTTCGGGACGAACTTGAAATATTAAAACTAGTTTGGTTTTCCGAATTATCAAATTTCCGAGCCGTTGGCTAACCCTAGAATTTATCGTTCGATAACCCTCGAATGTATCGTTCATTTTCGCTAACCCTAGAATGTATCTTTCATTTTCAGGAACCCTCGAATGTATCGTTCGCTAACCCTTGAATGTTACGTTTGTTTTCAGTAACCCTCGAATGTATCATTCATTTTCGCTAACCCTCGAATGTATCGTTCATTTTCGCTAACCCTAGAATTTATCTTTCATTTTCAGGAACCCTCGAATGTATCGTTCGCTAACCCTTGAATGTAACGTTTGTTTTCAGTAACTCTCGAATGTATCATTCGCTAACCCTTGAATGTAACGTTTGTTTTCGGTAACCCTCGAATGTATCGTTCATTTTCGCTAACCCTAGAATGTATCTTTCATTTTCAGGAGCCCTCGAATGTATCGTTCTCTAACCCTTGAATGTAACGTTTGTTTTCGGTAACCCTCGAATGTATGGTTCGGCTTAGATAACACTCAAATGTATAGTTCTATTTTTGGTAACCCTCGAATGTATAGTTCGGTAACCTTCAAATTGGCCGTAACCCTTGAATGTAGCTTGCACAAACCCGACAATTGCCCGATCATGAAGTAAGAAGTGTTTTAACAAGTTTTGGTGATAGTGACATGTTCCCCAGACCATTTCCCAGGTGCCACAGCCATTTACAGTAATTTACCATTGTTAGTTTATCTTTAAATCATCTGAACTTTTTGACTCAACTCCCCATTGTATGTAATGGGTTAGTTTCCAAACTGCCGAACTTTTACTGAAGTTCGGGAGTTTGGAAACAAACCAAACTTCAATAAGTTTGTCCATCTCTAATTGTGATCAAGGCAATGTAATCTGTACGTACCAGTAATGCATCACAAGAACAGAACAGTAAGGGATGACTATTTGCTGTCAAATGAACACCGGTGAGGCAAGTTGCTATTGTGGTCTGGAGGGTTAGTTTGGTTTTTTTTGGGTGAGAGGTTGGTGAATGATTTTTCATGTAGGGGTAGACATGCACTTTATCAGCGAATCAGAGCATGTGCAGTATCTCAAATGCCAGGAAGAACCAATTAAAATCAGATTCAGAGGCCTGGTATTTTTACTGGCATAGGAAAGCTGTGGTTTTGAGCTGCTGCATTCAGTCGAATAGTTTCATTGCTTTATTCCAATTTTTAGCTTTAAACTGCCTTTTAAATAATAATAAATAATAGTAAATATTAGTCTCTCGACTAATAGATGGTATAAAGATTTCCATTGGGTAACATCATGCAACTCTGATTTGGATGTACTCATTGAAAATCTGTTCATCATTATTCTTTCCTTTTGACATAGTCAAACTGACTTCAATAGAATTCTGCGCGATGAGAAGGCAGAAGAGAATTATTCTAGACTTTCAGCTCTTGCATAATGAGTTATATTTATTTTAAAAAGGGAGATACGATGAATATGTAAATTAATGTCGGAATTTCCTGTTTTGATCAATTTTGGACGTATTGCACCTTGACAAGCAAATATATCAAACTTGAGATCATCATGAAACTAATAAAGTACAAATGATATGTACTTCTTACAACGTACAAGAGAATGAGTAATGTAACATAAGGGACTCCATTGGGATTTTAAGGTAGTGATGTAGATAAGTAATAAGCCAACATCTAATTGGTTGCTGTGTACTTCACAGATCCGAAAATGATTTTGAGGTAATTGTACTTCAATCACTATTGAGGTCTCAGTGTGCACCCCTTTCAGTTATATTGAGGCCTCAGTGTGCACCCCTCTCTGTTATATTGAGGTCTCAGTGTGCACCCCTCTCAGTTATATTGAGGTCTCAGTGTGCACCCCTCTCAGTTATATTGAGGTCTCAGTGTGCACCCCTCTCAGTTATATTGAGGTCTCAGTGTGCATCCCTCTCTGTTATATTGAGGTCTCAGTGTGCACCCCTCTCAGTTATATTGAGGTCTCAGTGTGCACCCCTCTCAGTTATATTGAGGTCTTAGTGTGCATCCCTCTCTGTTATATTGAGGTCTCAGTGTGCAACGCTCTCAGTATATTGAGGTCTCAGTGTGCATCCCTCTCTGTTATATTGAGGTCTCGTGTGCATCCCTCTCTGTTATATTAGGTCTCAGTGTGCACCCTCTCAGTATATTGAGGTCTCAGTGTGAACCCTCTCAGTTATATTGAGGTCTTAGTGTGCATCCTCTCTGTATATTGAGGTCTCAGTGTGCACCCTCTCAGTTATATTGAGGTCTCAGGTGCATCCCTCTGTATAGAGGTCCAGTGCACCCCTCTCAGTTTATTGAGGTCTCAGTGTGCACCCCCTCGTTGTATATTGAGGGGCTCAGTGTGCACCCCTCTCAGTTATATTGAGGTCTCAGTGTGCATCCCTTCTGTTATATTGAGGTCTCAGTGTGCATCCCTCTCTGTTATATTGAGGTCTCAGTGTGCACCCCTCTCAGTTATATTGAGGTCTCAGTGTGCATCCCTCTCTGTTATATTGAGGTCTCAGTGTGCACCCCTCTCTGTTATATTGAGGTCTCAGTGTGCATCCCTCTCTGTTATATTGAGGTCTCAGTGTGCACCCCTCTTGTTTATATTGAGGTCTCAGTGTGCATCCCTCTCTGTTATATTGGGTCTCAGTGTGCACACCCTCTCTGTATATTGAGGTCTCGTGTGCATCCCTCTCTGTTATATTGAGGTCTCAGTGTGCCCCCTCTGTTATATTGAGGTCTCAGTGTGCATCCCTCTCGTTATATTGAGGTTCAGTGTGCATCCTCTCTGTTATATTGAGGTCTCAGTGTGCACCCCTTCGTTATATTGAGGTCTCAGTGTGCACCCCTCTCAGTTATATTGAGGTTCTAGTGTGCATCCTCTCTGTATATTGAGGTCTCAGTGTGCATCCCTCTCTGTTATATTGAGGTCTCAGTGTGCATCCCTCTCTGTTATATTGAGGTCTCAGTGTGCTCCCAGTTCTATTAAGTGTCTCGGACTGTAGCATTTTTAAGGTTATCTAGGTCCCAGTCTGCAATCAATTTGAATTGGACTCAGTACACAAAGATTTACAATAACTTTGCCAAATGTTACATCAGTAGAACACATTGGGATAAATCTTCAATGATAAATGAATTGTCAATGTGTACCTGTAAGAATGGAGCCTCACGTCTAATGCAGATAAGTGATTGCCAAGTCCCTGTTAAATATAAATTGCAATCTTTTACATGCTTTAGGAAGAAGTTTCCCAGTTCTTAACGGAATTTTGATATAATAGAAAGTGATTAAAAAAAAAAAAATGTAACACATTGAACTGTGTTCCAGGTATGTAAACAATACCAAACAACAGTAAGATAGAACCAACCCCCTAGAGGGAGACTTAAAGGCAGGTTATATTCAAAATTTCCTATATGCTTAACCCATTAGAATACAACTATGGAAAATATAACTCCAAAGACCCAGCCCGACGAATGAGCTATAAGACGTCTCTAATTAAACAAATCAAACAAAGTGTAACCTTTACACTTCTAGCTAAAACAGTTAGTTTGTTTTAAAAGGAGTAACAGGGACTGCCATCTAATAGATTCCTATAAAACAGAACAATATTAATCACAATATTAAACCACAGTTTGCACTGGTCTAATCTGCATCAGTGGGTTTGGGTCTAGTTGGATAGAATTGACATCTTTTTACTAGATATGCTAAATGGTGTTTGAAGGATAGCCACTAGGGATTAGTCTGCAGCAAACCTACTGCAGCAACTCAGTTAAAAGCTTAATAGGGCTATGTACCAAATGCCGTTATCGCTCTCTATTGCCTCCCGTAGGCAATGCATTGAGCTAATAACGTCTCTCAGTGCATAATGAATGGGGGTTTTTCACTCCAAAACTTTAACGCCAGCAGATAGCTTTTTAAAAGTTTTTAAGTTTACGTCTTAAAGAGCCGCCAGCTCGGTTGTTTGCGTGACGCAACTTTTGCGTATCGTCACAACCACCGTTAGTTATGTCTTTAAGTCACGTTAACCCTTGGTACATGGGTTAACGTGACTTTAATACGTAAGAAGCAGTTTGTGGCTTTTGGTACATAGCCCTTAAAATGAATCTGTTTGATTACTACAAAGTGCAGATTAATTGCACAGACAAACATTTAGTCCCTCTTATAACATAAATCCGCCATCCCTTTTTTTAATTCATATTTTATAGTTCTATTTGTACTGGACAGAGCCTTTCAACCAGAATCATCTGAAAATGAAATAGGATATAAGTGATGCACAGCAGGTAGATCTGTCAGTAAAACAAGGATCATCCGATAGTCTTCCCATTTATATCTTGCATAACTTCCTTAAAAAGAATCAAATCGAACAATTTCTAGCATACTTGATGCTCAGGAAAGCACACGCTTAGACCCTGGGTCTCTCCCTATTCTAGATTCTACATTCCTATAATTATTAACCAATGTACTGTAGGCTTCCCATTCCATACATTCCATCTAACTTAATACCCAAGAGAGGAAATTGTCTATATCAAGACTTTTTCAAGTTTAAATGTCTATGTTGTCAGTCATTCCATATTTTTTGCCTAAGTCAAGTTTTTATTGCCTAGGGGAAAAAACGTATTCTTCAATTTCCTCCATGGCTTGAATCTATTTCTACACTGATATTGCAGTTATGATTTCACAAAAGGCCTATCATAATGACGCATCCTTTGTTAGGGCTAGGTCCCACTATGTGCGATTCCTTTCTGTCCTTTCTGCAGGAACTAATTTCCACTATGTGAGTTGCGCTGTGAACCTTTTATCATTCGCATGCGTGCAGGGCTTTTGGTCTGATTGTGTCCATTCTGGTCTGCTTAGGGCATCAATTCCAGCCTATGGGAATGCAGAAAAAAACACATACAAATGAGGACAATCAGACACAAAAACAAATGCAAGCGCACTGCGGTTTTCAATCCAATGCAGTGGGACCTTAGCCTTAACCTAGCATTCCCAGCCACTGTTAACATTATATATGTTATATTAAATTATATTTGGAATATGGTTTTTAGGCTGTAGCAATCAGCGGTAAGTCCAGGGGTATTAGTAGGAAGTGGGTTAACACACTATGGTAATTTTCCCATTAAAAGTTAAAGTACCAGTTACCAAGCCAGAAATATCTACAAAATAGATTTTTCATGTGGAGAAATTGCTTAATATATAACTTCCTGTTCCTCCTTTTGCATTGCATTGACTTTACAGCTTTATACAGTAAATCTGCTCCCCAGCTGTTCAGCCATTGGGAAGTAGAATTTTAATGGCTCAATGTAGCTATAGCCTACTCCTGTAGGGAGTTTAGACCCAAAGCTGATTTCAGAATTCCGCCAGTCGATTCTACTGATTTTTATTTACTACACAGAACCACCCTCACGCTGACTGACATTTCATAGTTTCTAAGAACTTCATGGCCAAAATTCTGAGTCGTCAGTCCTGATCTGCAGACCCGCAGGCAGGATGAACCCTGACAGGTTAGTTCATTCTTAATTTCCAGCACTGACGGTTAATATGTCTTCAGATACTGATACCCACAGTATCGATCCAATCAGAAGCCACTCTAGAACACTGTTGTTGGCTTTGGCCTAGTAGTTGGTAGGTGCAATCCTCCAGTCCCCCCTTCCCAGAGAGTATATAACCCACAGTATTGCTACAGATTGTCATTGTACCTCCATCTCGTAACACTGACCATAGCTGGTGATCCTGCTTCCTTCCGGTTGTACAAAGCTGTAATGGGGAAGTTTCGTTGCTTTATAAATAAATCCTATTTTTGCTTTTAAGTGTTGGCAACGCAAATGAAAGAAATGAAATGTAAATAAAAACCAACAACACCTTCCTTGGCAGGATATTCATTCATCCAATACAACTACAGAACCAGTCACTGGCTTCCTTATGTTTCCTCTATGGATTTTTACCTTCTAATAAATGCAAACAACATAAAAGCCAGGCCAAGACAAACACAACCGTACAGCCTGCTCAGTCAGAACACTTGGCTTTTCTAGTCCATCTAACCAGAGAGTTAAAGTCTGACCTGTTACAAGCCATTGACTTGTCCTTTGACTTCTACCTCTTCATAAATATTGTAAGATTCCTGAAATTCCAATGGGCCACTTTGGAGCTCTGGCCTTTCTCTAACAAGTGAGTCATTCAGCAGCCGGTTCTCAGAAGGACCGAGCTGGCAATGGGCCATCACAGAAGCCGCAGCTGGGAGCCTCTCCATATAAGGCCAGCGGCACAAAACCAGTTCAAGCTTTACAATAAAAACAGAACATTTCATATTCCTTCACGTTACCGAGGATGTTAACAACCGTGATGCTTTCCAAAGGTCCCTTGTTTCTTTCTGTATAAATGGAAGGGTGATTGGGAACAGACCTGTATCTAATTGGCCATTTCATCTGTATCTATACTGTAAGCATAGCCCTCGCTGGGTTAAAGGGGCATGCACACTGAAATAGTGTGTGAGTAGTAAGAAATGGCAAGACTGAAACAAACACAGGCTCATTTACCCAGAGCCGCTATCACTCTGGAAAAAGTCCTGCTGGCGATTCAAAATCGCATTTGAGAATGTGGATAAATCCCGGGAAGGGATTTACCCACTGCGGGATTTTAAGGCAAGCTATTTGCTGGCATTAAAATCCCTCACTAAAACTAGCACAAACGCGATATTAAATTGCGATCGTCGGATGCACGGGTGATTTTTACGTAACCCGCACATCCACCGCTAATATGGAGTTAAAGTCGTGTTAACCAGTAGCGAACCGGTTAGCACGACTTTACCTCCATATATTTGCCCAGCGAGTCTGAGTAAATGAGGCCCACAGTGTTATTGTAGGGTGCAGCAGATATATGGAAGGTTTACTTTCTGTAATAACACTTCCTCCTTCGGTGTATGTACCTTTTATGGCAGCTCTCTAAGATTTATGGCATTTCTGGCAAAGAAGTAGACTTGCAATGATGGTGGAAAAGGCCATAATGGAAAAAGGAAAGTAGTTATATAGAGGTTCTACAGAAATCTAGAGTAATAAAATGTAATGTTTTAAATCCTTGTAAAAAAGTTACACATTAATTTCCTTACAATTTACCCCTATCATGTGACAATTTACCTCTATCATGTGACAATTTACCCCTATCATGTGACAATTTATCCCTATCATGTGACTGGATTGTCCCATGTATTTGGTGGCAGTAACGGATCTCTAACCACATAGGGGGAGATGCAATATAGGGCTTTGTGCTAACCTGAAACCTGTGTGTAATCAAGTAAGTGCACTTGTGATATTATGTTGCCCCCATTAAACACTAATATAAGATGAGCCCAGTGGGAGAAGCAGATAGTTAGGTGTTAATTAACATGCACATTTATGTATTTATTTTGTATTGCATTTTTTTAAACACGTCCATGCTAATTTACCAACCTAACAGTCTGAGAAAAACATAATTTTATCTCATAAGAAGTGTGCCTCCCTACACCTATCCCACACACCTAACATCCTATCCCACACACCCCATTTCCTATCCCAGATGCCCCACTTTTTATCTCACATGCCCCATTTCCTATCCCACATACCCCATTTCCTATCCCACACACCCCACTTCCTATCCCAGACGCCCAACTTTCTATCTCACATGCTCCATTTCCTATCCCACATACCACATTTCCTATCCCATATATCCCACTTCCTATCCCACACACCCCACTTCCTATCCCACATACCACATTTCCTATCCCATATATCCCACTTCCTATCCCACACACTCCACTTCCTATCCCACATACCCCATTTCCTATCCCACAGACTACACTTCCTATCCCACACACCCCACTTCCTTTCCCACATATCCCACTTCCTATCCCACACACCCCACTTCCTTTCCCACATATCCCAATCCTATCCCACACACCCCACTTCCTTTCCCACATATCCCATTTCCTATTCCACAGACTACGCTTTCTATTCCACACACCCCACTTGCTATCCCACACATCCCACTTCCTATCCCAAACACCCCACTTCCTATGCCACATATCCCACTTCCTATCCCACATATCCCACTTCCTATCCCACACATCCCACTTCCTATCCCACACATCCCCCTTCCTATCCCACACATCCCACTTCGTATGCCACATATACTTCCTAGCCCACACATGCCACTTCCTATCCCAAACACCCCACTTCCTATCCCAAACACCCCACTTCTTATACCACGTATCCTACTTCCTATACCACATATCCCACTTTCTATACCACATATCCCACTTTCTATACCACATATCCCACTTCATATCCCACACACCCCACTTCCTATCCAACACACCCTACTGCCTATCCCATGGAATCCATTTTCTATCCCACACATCCCACTTCCTATCCCACACATCAAACTTCTGATTCCGCATATCCCACTTCCTATCCCACACACCCCTCTTCCTAACCACACACCCTACATCCTATCCCACATATGCCACTTCCTATCCTACACTCCTCTTCCTACCCACACACCCTATTCCTATCCCACACACCCCTCTTCCCATCCCACACACCCGACTCCCATGTACACTACAGTTAAAAAAAACATACCCAATCAAGTATGGATACCTATAGGAACATTAAACTAACTTTAGCTCTGTATATTCTGCTGTAACAGAAGACATCCAAAACACTTTTGAAGGTGTTTAAGGAAAATGTATTCCTTTAGAACACAGTATGGATCTGTTTTTGTCTTGATTTGTCTTGAATTCTACTACTTACTGTAGTTTGATACTACTGCATATCCATGTACTCTGTAGTTTGGGTAGTTTAACAGTTGTGCAGTTAGGCCACATCTAACGACCTTAAGATCAGAAATAGGAAAAACAACTGTGAATCAATAATAATGAAGGAATATATTATAATGGCACAACACACACTTAACTCTATGTGACGGTAACAGACGTCAGGCACTAGAGATGTCAGCAGAAGGGACCCCTTGGGTTCCTGCATCTTTATCGCGTACAATGCTGTTAAAAGTCTCTTAGAAGTTCTAGCATTTGCTCATTGGGCTACCGTGGAAATTACCCATAAATCTCTTATCTTTTTATTTGCATCTTTATCAGGCACACAAAGGGGCTTATTTAATAAGAGGTGCAAATATTTCCCTGTGGTATTTATCTGCAGCAATCAGACTTTACCTTGTTGCTGGTCTAGAAAAAGTCTGAAAACATCTGATTGGGCGCTACAGATTAAGACCTCAAAACAAATGTTGCTCCTTTTATTAAAGGGCACGCTCACCCCCAGAATAAAATTCCATACTTACCTTCCCAACCGCATCAGCTCTCCTCTGGAATGCAGAAATCAGCCTCAACGGGACAGCAGGTAAAGGTAAGAATGCTGGGCTTCATAGACTGCATATGTAAAAAGGAATGATCTAGGGGGTTGGTGGGGTGAAGGTAAGTATGAATTTCTATTCTAGGGGTGGACATGTCCTTTAAGTTTTACTTTATAAGGTCTTAATGTGTTTAATAGGATATTTGAAAGACAGTAGATTTTATAAAGCTTTATACGTATATTTTTTCCCATCCAATTTGTAAATATGAATAACAAACATACACTGTAAACATAGTACATAAGTATATTGATGAGAAAAGGGTCCATAATTTGTCCCTGGGGAAACTGTAAGTTCCCATTTCCTGTGCTGACTCATTCATGGAGAAGGGGGTTTCCTAAATAAAGTTCTAAATTCCAATTAAACATGACAGAAAAATGTGGAGAAAAATTCTAAGCTCATGGGAAACTGAAGACGTAGAACAACATTCTCAATTAATAGATTCAACTTCCTTCCAGAAGCTACGTCTGGCCTTGTACTTATCTCTTCATTTGTTCTGAACAGTTTCAGAAGGTCGTTTTAGGTGAATGTCTTTATTTGGAAGTTCTACAGCCTACAAGTATTTCTTATTTTGAGAACTGCTCTATGTTTATATTTATATATATATAAATGGGGACATGTGCGTTAAGATAACCGAGGCCTGTCATTCAATGTCAGTTATTTGTCTGTATCAACAGAAAACAGAAAAGTTACTAAGGGGAACTTCTTATATAGTCTGACATTCCAAATGCGGGCGTCAAGTGCGTTCCGTACAGGAAGTTGGAGTTATCATAGGACAAAGCTTGTTCAGTTGCAACTGTCATATTGGACAACCCAGATATTTCTTGGAGATGACAGACAGGCTTTGTCTCTAAAGGAAACTTAGAGAACTGTCAATGTTATTGGAAGATAAGATGCTACAAAGCTGCTATTATTTGGATGTGTTGTGTTTAAAAACAGCACAAAATGTAGTTTTTGATGCTAAGTAAATTTAGGACCATGTCCAAGGTTTTTTGCTCGGAACCTCTTGTTTTTTTAAAAAAAATATATGTTGTTATTTGCTTGAAAGCTTGTTAGGTAGAAAGACAGAATGTATTTTGCACAGCATAGGGAGAACACTCAGAACTCTGTGTTTCCCTCGGCCACGGCCGACTCCCCTATAGGAAGTCTACCGCAACCGAGGGAAATTTTCCGAACCCGATCGCTCGGCGGCCGCGCGCTTGTTCAGAAAAGCAAGGTTCACACAGTACCAATAAAGCGTTGGTAAGGTATCAGTTTTAACCACTGGTATACATGGAAATGGAATTATTTGTAACTTAAAGGGTGTGCCCATCCACACCCAAACCTAAAATTTGCAGATGGATGGTGTAAACCCAACGCCCCCCCAACAACAAAAAAATGATATATACATTTATATAAATGTTCTGAAGACAGCTTGCTAGTCGGGCGAAAACATGTTAACTATGCACAAATAAAGCTTTAATGAAGGAAAGACCAGTGAGTGCGTCCTCCATATACTGTATATATATATATATATATTATATATATATATATATATATATTCTATATATATATATATATAACCACAAGTTGAAGGATGAGAGACAAGGTGATTGAAAAAGAGAGACGGTGGCAGCAAACGTTATGCTCATGATCTCCACCTACCTCCTTTTTTCATCTTCCCAGGTATTCTGGGTAGCAGCAATCACTCATGGCTAGAGATGGCCGAACTTTCGAAAGTTCGGTCTGTTTTCAAACTTTCAAACTATATGGAAAGTTCGAAAGTTTAAAAACGAACCCATTAAAGTCAATGGGAGTCAAATAGTTTGAAAAGTTCGAATGAAATACAATTAAAATATCAATGGTAACTTAATGTAAATGGCTGTGGGACCTGGGAAATGGTCTGGGGAACACGTTCGAATATCCAGGACTTTCCAAAACTCGATTTCACTCTCACGGGCGCTAATTTCGAGCTCTCGCATTCGAACATTCGATAATTATCCCATGAACGACTCACTGATTTGATGCTCGTGTCTAGGTATAATAGACATTTTACTCGCAGATTCGTTGCTCGCTTATAGGTATAATGGACATTTTACTCGTGGATTCGATGCTCGCGTCTAGATATAATGGACATTTTTACTCGCGGATTCGATGCTCGCGTCTAGATAAATGGACATTTTACTCACGGATTTGATGCTCGTGTCTAGGTATAATAGACATTTTACTCGCAGATTCGTTGCTCGCGTGTAGGTATAATGGACATTTTACTCGCGGATTCGATGCTCGCATCTAGGTATAATAGTCATTTTACTCGCGGATTCGATGCTCGCGTATAGGTATAATGGACATTTTACTTGCGGATTCGATGCTCGTATACAGGGATATTAGACATTTTACTCACTGATTCGATGCTCGCGTCTAGGTATAATAGACATTTTACTTGTGGATTCGATGCTTGCGTATTGGTATATAGACATTTTACTCGCGGATTCGATGCTCGCTTCTAGGTATAATAGACATTTTACTTGCGGATTCGATGCTCGTGTCTAGGTATAATAGACATTTTACTTGCATATTCGATTTCCTCAAACAGTTAAACATTCGATAATTATCAAAAGTCGAGAGTATTTTAGTAATTATCGAGAGTATGAGATAGTTCGAGAAGTCCGAGTCCGTTTGAAGATCCTCCTTCAGGCAAATCTTTTAACTTAGTTTTGCAGTTTTGGGGGGTTATTACCTCATCTGTTAATTTTAGGTTGAGGTAGATATGCCCATTAAAATAATCTAGGATATTTTATATATAAACATGGACATGTTCGACTCACTGATTCGATGCTCGCATATAGGTATATAGACATATTACTCACTGATTCGATGCTCGCGTATAGGTATAATGAACATTTTACTCGCTGATTCGATGCTCGCGTCTAGGTACAATGGACCTTTTACTCGCGGATTTAATGCTCGTGTCTAGGTATAATAGACATTTTACTCGCGGATTCGATGCTTACATCTAGGTATAATAGATATTTTACTCGTGGATTCGATGCTCGCGTATTGGTATATAGACATTTTACTTGCGGATTCGATGCTCGTGTCTAGGTATAATAGACATTTTACTCACGGATTCGATGCTCGTGTCTAGGTATAATAGACATTTTACTCGTGGATTCGATGCTTACATCTAGGTATAATAGATATTTTACTCGTGGATTCGATGCTCGCGTATTGGTATATAGACATTTTACTCACGGATTCGATGCTCGTGTCTAGGTATAATAGACATTTTACTCGCGGATTCGATGCTCGCGTATTGGTATATAGACATTTTAATCACGGATTCGATGCTCGTGTCTAGGTATATAGACATTTTACTCACTGATTCATGCTCGCGTATTGGTATAATAGACATTTTACTAGTGGATTCGATGCTTGCGTATCGGTATAATAGACATTTTACTCACTGATTCGATGCTCGCGTCTAGGTATAATAGACATTTTACTCACGGATTCGATGCTCGTGTCTAGGTATAATAGACATTTTACTCGTGGATTCGATGCTCGTGTCTAGGTATAATAGACATTTTACTCGTGGATTCGATGCTTGCGTATCGGTATAATAGACATTTTACTCGTGGATTCGATGCTCGTGTCTAGGTATAATAGACATTTTACTCGTGGATTCGATGCTTGCGTATCGGTATAATAGACATTTTACTCACTGATTCGATGCTCGCGTCTAGGTATAATAGACATTTTACTCGTGGATTCGATGCTTGCGTATAGGTATATAGACATTTTACTCACTGATTCGATGCTCGCGTCTAGGTATAATAGACATTTTACTTGCAAACATTCGATAATTATCGAAAGTCCGGAAAATACCGGGAAAGAAAAAGTATGAGATAGTTCGAGAAGTCCGAGTCCGTTTGAAGATCCTCCTTCAGGCAAATCTTTTAACTTAGTTTTGCAGTTTTGGGGGGTTATTACCTCATCTATTAATTTTAGGTTGAGGTAGATATGCCCATTAAAATAATCTAGGATATTTTATATATAAACATGGACTGGGTTGCGTGAATTGTGTGGGCACAGTGTGAAAACTGCATGTTAGCCAGGATTTATGGGTCAATTTCTACAGACAAATAAAGTGGCAATTTCAAGCAGTTAGGACACGGCCACATTGCAACACAAACGCAATCACACATGGAATCGCATGCGATTTCATGTGCGATTTCGTTGCGTTTGTGCATGCGTTTTTTCATGAAGTATTGGAAAACGCGTACGATTGCGTTTAAAATGCGGAACGCAAATCGCAATCGCATCGCACCAGAAAATGCGTGTTTTCGGTGCGTTGCCGCAATTCCAATGATTTGAAAAAAACGCATGCAAATCGCAGCAGTGTGGCCTAGCTCTTACTGAACTTTTTAAATCTTGAGTAAAACCATGGAAAGACGATGAAAACATCACCCAGGGAACTATTAGCGTTATTACAATAACTAGTATTCCCAACGCATGTCACATCCACAGTAAAGGAAATGAAATATAAATATTTCCCTGCCAGCTAATTAAAATAAAGTGAGAAAGGAAATGGCTGGTACCCATAATGTTGAAAGAATCTGATAGGCGCGTTTTATATGAAGATTATGAGATTGTTTTCATGAAATAGTAATTTTTTGAAATTTAAAGTGCAAGGGTGGGCATGTTCTTTAACCACTGGCAAAGGGAGATATACACCAATTATAATGGTCTTTAAAACATATTTATAGAAATATAAATGTAAAACCTTCTTAGATTTTACCTTTGCCAACTAAAATTCAATAAAAGCACAGGTAAGAATGGGAGTTAGTGGGAGTCAGGGGTACTCTCGCCTACCTTCCAGGGCATTTAAAGGCTATGTCCACCCTAAAATCCATATTTTGCTGTAGTGTATCCTCCCACCCCCAACCGCATTGCCCATTTGTAAAAACAAATAGCAGATAACTTACAGTACTTACCAGCCTGCATTCCCCTGACCTGTCTGTAATGTTACTTCCCAAAGGAAATACATCAGGGGCCGGACCGGCGTAATGATCCTTTATGAGTTCTTCATGTGTATTTAAACTTCACTTTCACACATTGTCATACATATGGAGTTCACACGACCATCATACGGTTCTCCTAGTTCTCCAGTTAATAATGTTTACTCCATGTTCTTTCCTCTTTCCAATAATAAAGTTAGAAGAATTTGCAATGAATTCAGACATCTTGGTTTTCAAGAAACATGTGATATTGGACAAATTCTTCAGTTCTCCAATCCTGCATACTGATATTGTCACTACTAGAGATGTTCCAAACTGGACCCATTAAAGTCTATGGGAGAGTGATAGTTCGAAAAGTCCAAGTGATTTACAGCTAAACTAACAACAGTAACTTACTGTAAATGGCTGTGGCACCTGGGAAATGGTATGGTACATTCGAGGATTATCGAACGAACAAAAGATCCTTCCTGTGTTGGCGAACGGTACATTTGAGGATTATCGAATGAACGAACGATCCTTCCTGGGTTAGCGAACGGTACATTCGAGGATTATCGAATGAACGAACGATCCTTCCTGTGTTAGCAAACAGTACATTCAAGGATTATGGAACGAAGGAACGATCCTTCCTGTGTTAGCGAACGGTAGATTCGAGGTTATTATATGGTTATAATAACCATATAATAACCTAGTCATATAATAACCTAGTCATATATTAACCATAAAATAACCTAGTAATATAATAACCATATAAAAACCTAGTCACATAATAACCATATAATAACCTAGTCATATAATAACCATATAATAACCTAGTCACATAATAACCAGAAAATAACCTAGTCATATAATAACCATATAATAACCTAGTCATATAATAACCATATAATAACCTAGTAATATTATATGGTTATTATATAAGGGATAATACACTACATACAGTGTAATATAAGAATATTACGCCACTGAGGAGTTCCATGGCCATATAGAAGCACAAGTGCTTTTATACAGGTCATGGAACTCCTCGGTGAAGTAAATCCATATATTACACTGTATGTAGCGTATTATTTCTTATAATACATAAGGCCAGCCAAAAAAACAACCTGCCCACTACCACTGTGTCTTCCCCTTCCTGTATTAGTCATTTATATAGGAATCCCTGTTTAATGTATAAATAGTTAATTACCATTCCTATTGAAAAAAAAAAAAAAAAAGAGGACCGAACATTGTCTGTCAAGAATAAACAGGGATTCCTATATAAATGAATAATACAGGGAGGGGGAGACAGTGGGGAGGGGCAGTAGAATACAGGAAGTCACTCAGTGACATCACTGAGTGATTGTAATCTAGATTCTCGCCACTGCACCTTCCCATTGAAAATGCCTAGCCTTATGTATTATATGGTTATTATATTACTAGGTTATTATATGGTTATAATACTACTAGGGTTAGCGAACGGTACATTCGAACGCTTGCGAAAACGAACGAACAAACAAATGAACAATCCTTCCTGTGTTATCGAATGGTACATTCGAGGACTATCGAACTAATAATATAGCTAGAAAAAACAGATAGAGGAAAAACGGCTAGTATAAAACTTAGTATTTATTTATCTTATTAAAATCTATATCAAAATGTATCAAAAGGTAATTTAGCAGAGTAAGAATATAATTATACAATTAGTGTGCAAAATAATCAAGTACATCAAGCATGCTAGTATAACATGCCTATACCCCACCTACACATATAAGTAAGTTTATACAGACTCCCATCCTCCCCATATACTTATCAGTCACAAAAAGTCAGTATCGTCCGTGCACGGCAGTCAGAACTTTGAGCAGAGTAACAAGGTAAGGATTAGTTGGACAATGCCATAATTTCCGAGAGAGATAAGGGAGACCATAGGTGAGGGAGCACCCCAACTATCGAACTAACAAACAATCCTTCCTGGGTTAGTGAACGGTACATTCGAGGATTATCGAACAAACGATCCTTCCTGTGTTAGCGAACGGTACATTCGAGGATTATCGAACAAACGATCCTTCCTGTGTTAGCGAACGGTACATTCGAGGATTACCGAACGAACAAACGATCCTTCCTGGGTTAGCGAACGGTACATTTGAGGATTATCAAATGAATGAACGATCCTTCCTAGGGTTAGCGAACGGTACATTTGAGGATTATTGAATGAATGAACGATCCTTCCTAGGGTTAGCGAACGGTACATTCGAGGATTATTGAACAAACAAACAATCCTTGCTGTGTTAGCGAAGGTACATTAGAGGATTATCGAACGAATGATCCTTCCTAGGGATAACGAACGTTACATTCGAAGGCTTGCGAAAACGAACGAACGATCCTTCCGTGTTAGCGAACGGTACATTAGAGGATTAGCGAAAATTAATGGTACATTCTAGGGTTAGCGAACCGCCCGTTAATTTCGATAATTATCGAATTTTCGATAAAAATCGAAAACTGAAAATTCGGGTTTCGTGAAATCCGGGACTTCGAAACCTTTTGGATTGGATTCGAAACTGGGTTCTATTCGAACCCACAGTACATCTCTAGTCACTACTACACGCCCTGCGCAGTGATTAGAATTGTTGGCTTTAGCATTGGAAATTCAATGACCATAATAATCCACATACTGGTATATGGAGCAAACATCAAGTAAGAAACCCTCACTGGAGAACAATTATTCCTTATTGATTTATGCACGGGATTGCCACAAAGAAGGAATTACTGGTTCAGGCATTTTCACCACAGAGTCAAATAAATCTGTCACCCGTAATTCTCAAATGTAACTCATTTTCCTTTTATGAGAATTGTCTCTGACACAAATTGGTGGAATAAAAGCTGTAGCTGAAAGGGCCAGTATCATAAAGAAATACACGAGTGATTATTCCTTCCTCCTGTCTCTACTTACATGTCCCGAGATCAGCCGCAGTGGAAAATAGTGCTTGTGGGACTCACTCCCTCTCACACACCCCATTTTAATTGCATGTCCCATTTTTAAAGGCCACGTACCTTTTAACTCAACACACAGCCATTAATGTATAACCTACTGGCAACAAAAGTGAGAAAACTTCCACATTGTGCCCAATTAGCCATTTTCTCTCCCCTGTGTCATGTGACTGGTAAGTGTTACAAGGTCTCAGGTGAGTTACATTAGGTGTTATCGCTCTCACACTCTCTCGGACTGGTCACTTCAGGTTGAACATGCCACCTCATAGGAAAGAAAACTGTATAAACCGTCCCGAGTACAAACCGAGGTACCTAGTTTTAACTAAAAAAGGAGGAAAAAGAGATTGACTCGAGTATAAACCGAGGGTAGAAAAGGCTAGTATTTGTCACTTAAGATGTTTGGAAACTACAACTCCCAGCATGCTTTAATTGCTGGGTGTTGTAGTTTTCAAACATCTGCAGAAGCCAATACTTGCAAATAGGGTTAAATCCTCCTTTATTTGTGCATACAGTATGCACAAATAAAGAAGGTTTTACTCTTATTTGTAAGTATTTTGTGCACTGGTGTTCCTGTAGTATTCTCCTACCTTGTCCGGCGACCACTCGCGCCTCGCTCCACATCCTCTGCGCTTCAGGATGATGTCACTACTCGGCGCCGCAAAGTGAGAGGCACCGGGTAGTGACGTCATCCAGAAGCGCACTGAGGATGCGGATCGCGTGGCCGCCGGACAAGGTAGGAGAAAGATTGACTCGAGTATAAACCGAGGTAAGATTTTCAGGGTTTTTTTAAAGCCTGAAAACCTCGGTTTATACTCGAGTATATACAGTAATCAAATGTTCAAGGTGCGAATATGCAAGTAAAATATCTATTATACCAATACACGAGTAAATATCGAATTATCGAATATGCTAATAAAATGTCTATTATACCAATACGCGAGTAAATTTCATTTATGGGATAATTATCGAATGTTTGAACGCAAGTAGCGCGCGTGAGAGTAAAATCGAGTTTTCAAAAGTCCTGGATATTGGAACATGTTCCCCAGACCATTTCCCAGGTCCCACAGCCATTTACATTAAGTTACCATTGATATTTTAATTGTATTTTATTAGAACTTTTTGAACTATTTGACTCCCATTGACTTTAATGGGTCCGTTTTCGAACTTTCCATATAGTTCGAAAGTTCAAAAACAGACCGAACTTTTGAAAGTTCGCCCATCTCCAGTTGTCTTTTGCAAATAGACATATGAGTGCTGCCACCATTGCTGCAGAGGTAAAAGGTGTCACAAATCCTCCAATCCTGTCCAGCCTCTCAGTAATGTAAAATACTCTCCAGCTAACTGAAAAGTCAGATAAACGAAAGGAGGTTTATATATAATAGTACACACTGATATACAGTATATCGATACACAGCGATAGGCTGCCACCATATTCCCAGTACAGTCCAAAGGTACACTCCAGCACTCTGCTGTTGGCTTTAGGCCAGACAAATAGGTAGGTGCAATCCTCCTTGCCCTCTACTCCTTAGGGCAAATAAATCCAAACAAGAAGTGAAAAATGAAGGAACACACTTCAAGTGAATACTTCAGTTTATTAAGTGCAAACAACATATACATACGGCGTATCGTATATACCTATACACACGGGGTATGTATACCCTAAGAAGGGAAATAGCGTTCCCGAAACGTTGAATGTATATGTTGTTTGCACTTCATATATATACATCTAAACAGTGATTCTACAAGGTTACGGTTATTCAGAAGCAAGGTTCTTTTAGGTATACTCAGAACAGGACAATTAGCCTTTCAATTTTTTTAAATTTATTAAAAGGTATAAAATAGTGAATATGAAAAGAGAAATATTATAAGTAATAACTGAACATTTGGGTAGCACATGATTAAGAATAAAGTGGAAAAGAAAGACAATACTTAGAGTTAAATGGCATCTGTTTAGTACGTGAGTAAAGTCCTTAGGAAACTTGGTAATCCACAGAAAATGATAAAGTCCAAAGTATTTATCCAATATGGTCGCTAATTTACGGCCCTCTCAATTATCTATTGATGTCTACTGGTTTGATGTTAGACAATGGGGTGGTGCCTTGGCCCCCAATTTCTACACTCTCTTGAATATAGTAATGGTTTGGTCCCTTGAGTGGTATGTCTGTCCCCTCCCTGGAAGGTTGATCTGGCTCTTTTGGGGGGAAATTTTAATCTATTCTTCTCCAGTGTCCTATGTGTACCGTAAATACAACACACAAAATGTTAGCAGGTTTGCGATCAACTGATTTTACCCAGTTTATAGATACCAAACAGGCCATTTCTAGGGGTTCGTATGACAAAGATGTTAACAATCTCCAGTTCCTCTTGTGATTTCAACACATCAATCCAACTTGAAAACTTCCATTGCATTCACCCTCCCTCTCCTATGATGCTACCAAAATCTTAGTTCATTCCCTAATCATATCCCCTGCTTGACTACTGCAAAACATTCCTATGTGGCTTACCAAACAACCGCCTGGTGCCACTTCAATCCATTCTAAACTCTGCTGCTAGGCTCAGACTTAATTCTAATTCATTTCTCTAAAGCTTCTCCTCTCTGTCAATCTCTCAACTAACTGCCCATCACACAAAGGATCCAGTTCAAGCTGCTTACCATATTATATAAAGCACCATCTAATACAGCCCCTCCATACATCTCAGAGCAGATACACATATACCATCCCAGGCACCACCTCCTCACCGCTTCCCTCGCCCGCATTTCAGGCTTTGCTCGTGCTGCCCCTCTGCTCGGGAACACCCTTCCTCCCTCTGTCCATAATGCACCATCCCTTAATACCTTAAAAAGTAACTTCAAAACCCAAGCATTTAGCCTGGCCCACTAATCAAACTGCCAATCTATTTACAGTCTCACCTTATGTCTCAGTCCCATTTCCTCTAGACTGTAAGCTCTTTGGGCAGGATCCTCTTTCCTATTGTATCATGGTATTGCTATAAATAACGCTCTGTGCACTTATAATGCATGCTTTGCCTTTGTATGTAATATGTATAACTTTGTATATTATGTTTTACCCTTGTATGTAATGTACAATTATTTTATTGTAATCGGCAGAGAAGATGTTGGATATTGAAGATATAAATCTTTATTAATAATAATAATAATAAGAATAAGAATAATCGTTACTTTTGCAATGATTCAAATACTGAATTAAGTACCCTTTACTATCATCTGATACAATTGGACACATAATATCCAACCCTATTGCATTCATGAAGTCTTACCATCAGTTAGGGCTAGGCCACACTGAAGCCCTTTTAAGCGCGATCCGGTCGCGCTTTTTAAAGCGCTCACTAGTGTGGCTAAACTAGTGCGCTAGGGAGCGCTGCGTTTTGATTCGTAAATTGCAGGGCATGCGTTCTGCATTTTTGTGTGCAACCCCATGTGCACCGATTGCAGATCATTGGGTGATTGCAAACGCGAGTGCACGCCAATGCATCGTGAACGTGTGTGTGCACGAGCGCGGTATAGTGTGGCCTCAGCCTTACTCCATATTTACCGTTTAGCACCCTGCCAGGTTATCAGTGCAGAATATATACATGTATATTTTAGACAAACCTCATTGCCGTAAAACCAATATTATCACCAAAAATTGTTGTTACTTTCTGATGTCCAGTTCGTACTAGTACCAAGAATAAGTTTCCATTTGTGTTGTTGTGTATCCGTAGTCACTATCCATGATGGGATTAGCTTCATACCTTTCCACAAACAAGTAACATTTACTGTTCATGTCTCTAGCTTGGCTCCCATTGACACATTGACATTTTCTATGACCTCAATGTACCAGAATTGCAGATAACAATGATGGCAGAAAGAGGGGATTCTGGGCACCTGGACTCCCCCTAAACATGCCTATGCCTCCAGCCCCCTACTTATCCTGTCTATTTATTTAAAAATATCTAAAAATAAGGTTTAGTGACCCTTTTCTTCTTCTAGTTTTTTCTGTGTTTCCGAGGTCTTGGGTTTCCCAAAGTTCAGACACTGCTCATTGTAGATCAAGCTACCTTCATATTGGTTATGTTTATGATTCCTGACTGTTTTTTTGAGTTTGATCCCCTCCCTATGTTAATTGTACCTGCCCCATGTGTCAGCTCTTTCATGGCCCAGAATCTTGTACTTTTCTCCTGGTTTCTGCCTGATTTCTTTGCAATAATTCTCATTATCATGACTGCTGCCAACAAGCCACAGTGAATCTCTGGATCCTAACGCCGTAGTTATCTTTAGTGAAAGATTCTGGTATTGCTGTGAAAGGATCCTGCTTAAGAAAAGTGCACCCCTTTGTTTGCATGATCTCAGGTAACACAAGACAGTGATAAATAAACAGGAATATGGAACATCTAGAGCCAACCAGGAGACCTGGAGTACTGGAATGTAAATGAACTTACTAAACAGGAGCATAATGAAAAGCTTTCAGAGGAGACTTCAAAACTGATGACAAGAAAGGCGTTTTCTTCACTCAGAAACTAATCAGCTCATGGAATTTGTTTCCAGTGGAATCGGATACAGCCTTTTCCAAAAGGAAGACAACTTGACCTGCTAATGAAATAAGAAGGTTATGGAAAACTGGATCTACCCAATCGGGAAAAAGCAGAACTTGTTTTCCTATTGGTTATATTGGTAAAAAATGTAAATAGTGAGGAATTTCATCTTTTTTCAGGACCTAATGGGATATGATTCACCTTTTTTGAAGTTTGTAGTGTTTTTAGTTTAAATTAGGATTTGATGGGTTTGTTGACCAAAATAATATAATAATCTTGCAAGGGTGCCACATGGGTGATATTGCATAAGCTAATTTTTAGTCAATGGTTAGTCAATGGGGCCTATTCGTTGTGGAATAACTTTGTTAATTATTCTACAATACAGGTTATGTATTATGTTATTATACAATAGAAACAACTCAAGACTACTTAAAGGGGAAGTTCAGTGCAAATACATATACTTTTAAGAAAAAAAGAGCAGTATTTTTTATATATTTTTATAATGACCTTAACCTGCCTATTCAGCATTTTGTCTGTTTCTAAATAACTGCTTCGGAAATACTGACTTCCTGTTTGCAGGACCCCTAGTAGAGACCATTATGGTCTTGCCCTTGACCCAGCACCTGGGTTGATTCAGTTGCTCAGTAGAGATCTGAGCATATTTCACCCATCCAACAGCCAATCGGTAGAAATTACTGTTAGGAACATTCCAAGGATGTGGTGCATCCTGGGAAGAAAAAGGACTGTTGGAGGGAACCTGAAATGGCAGCTCAGTAACAGGAAGAATGGAAGAGAATATGTAGAATAACTGGTATGCATAATACAAACTAAGAATTTAAAGGGACAGTTCAGTGGAAAATATCAATATTTGTTAGATTGTTAGTCTGTATTATGCATACTTAGTTATTCTACATATTCTCTCCCATTTTGAAAAAAATCCGTTGATTTCATACCCTTTGCTATTCCCTGCTGTTGACACTAGTGAGCTGACATTTCAGGTTCTAACGGTCCTTCTTCTTCCCAGGATGCACCACTTCCTTGGAATGTTCCTTACACTAATTTCTACTGATTGGCTGTTGAATGGGTGAAATATGCTCAGATCTCTACTGAGCAACACAACCATAACGGTCTCTACTAGGGGTCCTGCAAACAAGAAAAAGTATTTCGGTTGCATTTATTTATACACAGACAAAATGCTGAATGGGCAGATTAAGGTCATTGGGATGGAAAAATACTGCTCTTTATTCTGAAAAGCATATGTGTTTGCACTGAACTTCCCCATTAAAATACAATGATATTTCCCTATGAAAATTCCCTTTAAATTAAGGTTATTTACAAAGAAGAAAACATAGTTGTAGTGTAAATGATAACTTAGTACACCAATAAATGATCAATCCTTACCCTTTTTTTATGACACATGGACAAGTTAAAGGAGAACTAAACCCAAAAAGTTAGAAAGTACTTGCCTCAACATCCTTCTCAGCATGGAAGATTCCACTCAGGAGCCTTTTCTTTACCTCTATGAGCTCATTTTGGGTTCTGTTTGTTCCCCAAATCCGAAGCTGACTTTTTCCCTTCCCTGCCAGTACTTTTACCTGGATTACATTTTCAGCACCTGTGTGATTTCCACTCCCACCCCTTAACCCCTATGATGTAGGAATATATTAAATCATCAATATTCAAATTGGTGGTGCAGCTGATTAACCCTTTCCTAGTAGCAGTGTTGTAGTGTGATGTATATAGGTCTGGGTATCTAGTGTGTCCGGATCTGAAATAATGTATGTCTCACCTACGGCTTTCACTCCACCAAATCTGATATATAATCAATAAACTGCAGGTGAAACATACAAAGACACAGGTCTGTAGCTGTGAATATTGCACGTTTATTGCAAAACATGCGTGCAACATGTTTCAGACCCACTCAAGCACTTAAGGAAGGACAAGTGGGTCAGAAACATGTAGCACGCATGTAGTTTTGCAATAAACCTGCACTATTCACAGTAACAGACATGTGTTTCACCTGCAATGTAATGTTTAAGCGTTGGAGGGCCATATTTAAAAACTTGCGATACCGTGGGTTTTCGTTACTGTACGACCGTGGCAGTAGTATACCATGCTGTAAACTACCGTAATGATATTCTACATGTTGTCATAGATTTATGTTCGCTATCGAACATTTACAAAATTTCCAATAGCAATCATAAATTAATGATCACCATAACGATCGCTAAAGAAGGCAATACCACACCTTTATAAATATGGCCCATATTGTGAAGGTCTAGCTCTCCCTGTCAGCTGCAGCAATATTAGTGAGAATATTAGTGAGAAGTGTAGCTTCTTAAAGGGGAATGTTGGAGGGTAGGAAGAGTGTGTTCTTATAGAAACCACATGGTGCAGGGGAGGATAGTGAAGTGAACCTGATGTTAGCACAGCTCTGTGCAATGCATTTCACATCAGTGTATCTTATTAAAGGGAATGTTGGAGGGTAGGAAGAGTATGTTTTTAATTCAGCTGTCTGGATAAAAACATTAAACTGTAGTACAGAGCTAAGCTAAGAAATGCATTGCACAGAGCTGTGCTAAGATGGGGGTCATTATATTATCCTCTACCTGCAGCACTGCACCCTGTTCTATTAAAGGGGAATGTTGGAGGGTATGCCACTTGCAGCTCTGCACCATGTTGTTTCTATAAATGTACATATTAATAGGAATTATTGGAGGGAATACCAATTAAAGGGGCACTGTTAGAGCGATGCAAACATGTTATATAAAATTAATGCAGCAGGTGGGCTGCCTGTGGAAAGTAATGCATAAAGAAATGCCCTCTTCCAAATAGAGTTCCCCCCTTTGCCTTTAAGACCCGAACACATATACAGGCCTATGTATAAAAGGTTCTTATTGTTAAAAATGGTGCAAATTTTGCTCCAACCAATCAGATTTTTAAGAACTTTTTTTACATAGGCCTGATAATATCTACACAACAAAAGGTTGTTAGTATTTTCTTTAGAAGCACAATGCAGGCTGATACAGTTTGTATTTAATGCAATGGTACTTAGCACTGCAACATGTTGATTTAATACTTGTTTGGGTCTTAAAGGCAAAGGTGGTCTGTATAATGCATTTCACAGAGCTGTGCTAAGACCATGTTCAAGTCAATATGCTGCACCTGCAGCTCTGAGCTGTTTTGTTTTTTATAAGTGTACCTTGTAAAGTGGTCAGTTCAATTCTACTGGGGTTGCCACCTTTCCCTTTAAGACTCAGACTCTTAGGGCTACTCTAGCGCGTTTTGGATTGCTGTTTGCGATCCGATTGTGCTAGTGGGAGAGCAGGAATGGCCTATGGGAACGGCCCCACCACATGCAATGCGTTTCAGTGTGCTATTGGAGTGCATGCGATCAATATTTATGGTCTGTATTGCATGCGCTCTGCTAGGGTCCAATTGTGGAAGCGCCACACCCATGCACTGAAGCGAGCATGATCGTCCATTATTGTAAACGTGCGTCCTCCCTTGCTGTCTTAAGTGGGGCCACAGCCTCAAGAAATTGACCTGTTGCAAAGCTAAGTTCCATTGCATTAAATATATGCTGTATGGCTAAACTGAAATGAATGCAGCTTGCATTACACTTCTAAGGGCTAGGCCACACAAGCGCGTTTTTAGGCGATTGTGATTTTCCAATTGTATTGAAATCACAGCAACGCACCAAAAATGTGTGATCCTGCAATCACATGGGTTTTCACAATGAAAACGGACAAATCGCAAAACGCAAATGCATGTAAATTGCGTGCGATTGTTTGTGCGATTCAGGTGTGTTGCAGTGTGACTGTGCCCTAAATGTACATTGCAGCAATGCACACACTAATATGAATGGTAGAGTGCAGAAATAAACACATACAAAGACACACAGGCTCATTTACCCATAGCCGATATCGCTGTGGGTAAATGTCCTGTTCACGATTCAAATACACGTTTGCAAATGTGTGTACATCCCGGTAAGGGATTTACCCACTGCAGGATTTTAATGCCAGCTATCTGCTGGTGTTAAAATCCTACGCTAAAACGAGCGCAAACACGTTATTAAATCACGAGCGTTGGATGCGTGGATGATTTTTGCATAACCTACACATCCAACGCTAATATGGAGTTAAAGTCACGCTAACCAGAAGCAAACCGGTTAGTGCAACTTTAACTCCATATATTTGCCCAGCAAAACTGGGTAAATGAGGCCCATTGACTGGGGGAAATGATTTGACACATTATTCAGGCAAGTGATACAAATGAGCTGCTTGTTTTAAAGACAGATTCACTTGGGGCTCAACTTTTCCATTAATTACATGACAAAAGAAAAATGTCTTCTTCCTGTTGAGAATACCCCATAATCCTTTACCACTATTAAGGTCAAGGTATGGCATGATAGTGTCCACAGATATGGATTGAGGCATTGAACTGCTTCTGCACAGTGTTAAAAAGATGATTTCTTTAAATTGGATAGGGATTAGCATTTTAATCTCCTACTTGTGGTAACGTAAAAGCTATTCATAGTTCATTGTTAAATAACACACTATGAATGTAAACAACACAGCACATGATCATTAAGCACTATATGATACACAACCTAATAGCTTTAAATGCCTCCTGTCTAGGTGAAAAGTTATATAAAGGAAATGTGTAGTTTTGTATTTCCGTGCCTGGGAGCCATGTTGTGTTGTTGTTAAGTGTGGCCTGCACACAGGCTTGACAAATATAATTATAGAATCTGCTATTAACACAAGAAACCGCCAAGGGGTATTTGATGAGAATTAACATAATGAATTACTACTGTTTGCACATAGGAAATCAGCTTAAAGACACGGGTGACATTTAAGAAAGATAAAGTTAAAGATCTAACCTTCTCCATCAGTCATTTTGTTTCTATATACATAATGAAATATGTAGCATTGCAACTGGTCAAAGACCTTGATAGTAAGAGGAATAATATTTTATTATATTAAATACAGTAACTTTAAAGGGTATGTCCACCCCAGAGTAAAAACCTACATTTACCTTCTCCAAACCCCCATTCTTGGAATACTCACCTCTCTCCCCAGCGCTCCTAAGTGAAGATATCATAGCTTATGTTGAAGGCTAAAGGAAAGGTAAGTGTTTGGGGGAGGGGTGGTGGTGCATAATGTATGTAAAAAAAAGGTGAATATGCCCGCTAATACCAACCATAAATATCTGTTGCTATTACTTTATTAAATAGCTTGTGTCTGTTTGGTACCTACGGATCTGTTGCAAACCACACTCAAATCTCTCTATTATGTATGTTGCCATGACTTTATGACCAGTTTTCAGTATTGTGCCAGTTCATGTATCACCTTGTCTGTGGCAGAACTACAACTTGCAACCAAATAGCACCAGTATATAGATGACATTCCTATCTCTGTCTGGTGGTTTACAGACCTTTCCAGGATACAGTAAATCAGAAAAAGCCTGTATTTACCAGACTGTTTTATCACCGTGGCAAACCCTATAATAGACTTTAAATAATTGGCCACTCTTAATTTATTAGAACGAACAATCTACACCTTTAAGCCACAAACTAGTCCATTTTGGGCAAAACTTTGTTAAATTCGTTCCAATTTCCGATGTTTGGACTTCTGAAAAAATCCGATCATCTGAAATTGGATCCATTAATGTCAATGGGGAGCAAAAAATCTGCAAAGGTCGAATTAAAATAAGGTTAAAATAGCAATGGCAACTTACTGGACATGGCTCTGGGACCCGGGAAATCGTCTGGAAATGCGTAAAAATATCCAGAACTTGAAAAAGAACCAAATTCATTCACACTTGCTAATTTGAGCTTCCGTATTCCACTTTCGATAATTATCCCATTTTATAGGGTTCGCAAATTCGATAAACCTCCCATACACGTAATCGAGGGTTCACAAATTCAGTATTTATCCCATGTAAATTAAGAACCTCCCATATATGGAATTGAGGGTTGGCGATTGCTTCTATAAATTCTATAAATTCCATAAATCGAACCCCGAATTTGAAAATCCTCGTCAGTTCGTTTGATAAGTGTTGAAAAAAATTTCTATGGTTTTTGGGGAAAAAAAAATTAAATCTGCTATGTGCAAGCAGAAATTGGGAAAATTTGCTGTGGGCTTCAGTCTCATATCTGAGATTTTGTACCTTCAGCATCCAGTAATCTGCATCCAACAAATCACATCATGCCCCTAAATCCAGAGCCCCAGAGATTGGGTCACAGCTTGTTTGAATGATCAGGGTAGGTTCTGATTTTACTAACCCTATCCCTGATTATCTCCTAGTTAGTAAAAATGATAACTTAATGGCAAACATGACTTCAGTGGACATGATATATACAGTATTTATTTCCCTTTCTTTAATGCTACAACTCTAAAATGATTCCAACTAAATACTACAGCAGACTTGAGATCTTAGTAACCCTACGTAGAAAGTTATTATAAACCGTCTGATCATGATATACATTTCTTCCTTGTCTTAGCAGTTTCCTTTATGTCATTTAAGGTGGAGTGTAAAGTTGTCTAGCAGAAGAGCCCTAAATAATCTCACTCGTAATAGGGAAATGATTTTCAGATTGGATCATAAAAAGAGACTTTCCCAGTAATAAATCGTATAAGCAACTCCCTGACCTCTATTTGGTTCTAGGGTTACACTATGCACTGAACTGTGAAAAATTCCTCAGTCCCACTGTTTCATCATTGATCTGCCCGAGATGTTCATATCGGATATGAATTAGTATTTAACTGATGACTGATGGCTTAATTGTTCTGTGATTAGTACCTAAAATTACCTTGTTAAAATAAGAATTTGTCACAGAGATATGCATGTTATTTAGGGGGAATGCGCATTGATTACGTGTCATTGATCTGCTTCTTAATTACAATAATTTCATTTTATTTTGAGATGCAGCAGATTAGTCAGGAGACATTTGTTAGACGGGAGCTTTCCCTCAGCATTTAATTGTCAAAGGAAACAAAAGGTTCTCATATTGGAATCAATAGCCCTCATGGCTGGAGACACAGCAACACGAAAACTGGTTAATCTGGAGATCAACCAAGAAGACAATGGTAAAGAATACAGAATGAGAAGAAAATGTCTGTCTATATAAGCTAGCCATTCACAGATTCATTTTTTGGAATGATTTGATCACTTTGATTGAAATTTTCAAAAATTGATTCCTGCACCGTCAAAAGGCAACTGGACTCGCACTGGTGTTCCCGGTAGAGTGGATTTCTAGAACTAGTTCTCAATACAAATGGTGCAAGGTGCTATGTGGGTCTATACTTGGGTGATTCGTTGCAACATTGCCAAAATAATACTGAAGAAAAACAATAGATTGTTACCGGTGAGTATGAAATAGCATTCTGGTGGTGGACATGGCCTTAAGCATTCTGGCGGCAGACATGGCCTTAAGCATTCTGGCAGTGGACATGGCCTTAAGCATTTATATATTTATATAGCACATGAATATTTAAAGGGCATGTCCACCCCCAAACTAAAATTTAACCCCATACTGACCCCACTCTGTAGTTTAATAATATCCTCACATTTCTGCTTCAAATGGTTCTCCTGCTATGCCCCTCCAAAGTCCAGGAATGTGGGGGAAACCGGAGTGTCGGAGGAAACCCACGCAAGCACGGGGAGAACATACAAACTCCTAGTCTACCTGTTGTATTCAGAACTGGATGAATGAGGACCTTCAAGTATACTCTAAAGCTAGCCATACATACATTTTGAATTTTTATTGACTTGTTTAAATAAACTATTGACTGCCAATTCATAATGAATCGATCATAGAACCAAACACAGGAATAGATTTGTGGCTGATTGTTAGTAAGTGTGAATATTATCTAGAAATGGAAATCAATAGAAATGCAGCAAAAACCCTGACACCTGTATAAATGAAAAAAAATGTCATTTGATGCTACATTTGCTGTCAATCACTTTTGGCCAATTGAATGCAAGAAAAGGAGACAGTTTTGGAATGATCCACATGAAAGAATTAAATTGAACAAAAATTGTACATTTGTCACTCTAGACAGTGAGGCATCACTGATGAATGTTAATTTAACCTTCACTATTATTATTATAAATAATAATATTATTGTGGATTTATATAACACCAACATCTTCTGTAGCACTTTACAATTACATGTATACATTCACATCAGGCCTAAGCACATTTATTAGACATATACAACCTATCAGTATGTCTTTATGATAGAGGGGGAAACCGGAGTGCCTGGAGGAAACCCACGGTGACACTCCCACACCCGGCACACTGGCTATCACGAGGAACCTATACCTTCCGCTATCGAGGCTTGTCTGTGTACTGTCGTAAGTTCTCAGGGGATCTCAAGAGCGTGCAGCCACTGTCAGCGTACTCATCGAACTGCCAGGGAGATCGAGAACACATTACTGCTTTCGAATTGTACCTAGCTTACTAAAAGTATCAGGAATTACAGCTCCAGACTCTTCCTATATTGGAAAATACAACAAGACATTCGGAACGGTGTAGTATAAGCCTCTTTCTGTTTGAACATCATATTGTGCCGTGGCTGGGCAAGTGGAGTTGACTATATACATATATTTTTTGTGTGTGCACACACTTTTTGATACGGAACTTGTACTCCCTCTTTTGTATTTGAACTGTGATACAAACATTAAGAACTGCCTGAATTTATATCCATTACGATATCAGGACGGGACTGCCCGGAACTTTATATATATATACCCGGGTATTATGCTGGTTTTTATTGTTAGGGTAATACTGTGATTTTTAGGGGATATTCAGGGTTATATGACTATCTATAGCTGGCCAGCTATCTATCTATTTGTATACCTTTTATGTGATTTTACATGTATTCATAATAAATTGTGGGTATTTTTTATATGTAACCCTTGTTTATAGATTGGATGGTTATTTTGCTCCCTCGCCTAGTGTGCGTTTTATCAGGAAGAAGTTAAAGGGTTAACAAGTTGTAGAAGACTATCAGGGTTATTCAATAAAAGTTCTTATAGTTTAAAATGGTGCTATTTTTGCCCCAACCAATCAGATGTTAGCTTTCAAATGTTAAATAAGATCTGATTGGTTGGGGCAAAATTAGCACCATTTTAAACGATAAGAACTTTTATTGAATAACCCTGTATGTTTCCCATAGCTAGCTCCATTTGCTATTTGGTTAACCCAGCAGGGTGCCTGCCTCAAAGGCACTAGGTGGTAAATATCACACCAGTATCCAGTGTGGCTCTAGACATTGTGGCAGGAGAACAGCATGTGGTCTTCTGGTTAGAACTGAGCAAAAACCAAATGCAGAATTAGTTCATATTTTTATAAGAATTCTCAGTTTATACTAGAATTAAATCTGAATTTACAGACACCTTGTTGGCGATGACATTCCTTGAGAAACTCGATATATTATCCTTCTTAGGCCTACAAACTCCAAGTATGTCATGTTTGGTATCATTCTGTTGTGAAAAATTACGGTAATTAATGACAATCATCTTATTATTCTGAATGTGGTGTGTACAGTACGGACAGTATCAGGGGGATGCACCGAGCGCCGCAAACAGCCCGGCGATGTTATATGCCGATAGCGGCGCTCGGAACATCACTACCTGGCGATTTTCTATTCCGGCATTTTTAACGCCAGCTATTAGCTGGCGTTGAAAGTGCCGCAATAAAATGCCGATTTCGGCATATAACATCGCTTGCGGCAGCTGCGCTGTTAACTTTCGCGTTAGCCACGCAGCCGCCGCAAGGAAGGAGTTCAAGTCACGCTAACCGATATAACATCGGTTAGCGTAACTTAAACTCCAAATCAGCCCGTTGGTGCATCGCCCTGTATATCCTAGAGGGAAATTGGAGTTTTAAACTTCCCTCCAAAAATAGGAAACACCTTTCAGGAGCAGAATCCAACCCACCATCTAGAGTCCAGTCCGCTCCCATTTTTAGGAGAAAGGATACATTGGGAGTATGGACTCAGCCCAGGAGTTTGTCATAACATCTTAAGGAACATCTAGCCATTGGACGGACCATATATTGGCTTCCATCAGGGACTATCAATTTGGACTCTGTCACTTTTTCCATATTGGATTTACAAGTTTCTTGGACTGCTCACGAACGTTTCAGATGCCATTTATATCTAAGTATTCTTTCTTTTATCCCATTCTACCCTCACCTGTGTGTTACCGTTAATGTTCAGTAAGTTAACTTAGTTTTCTGTATATTTTTTATGCACCTTTTTGTTATCTTTTAATAAATGATATAAAATCATTTAAAGGCTAATTGTCCTATTCTGAGTATATCCCAAAATGAACCCGTGTCTTCTAAGCTACACTACTATAGAAGAGTATTGTTTAGAAATATATATATAACTGTGAATAAAATAATAGGTGTGGATAACCTTTTTCTTACAGGATTGTATAATTTAGGGGGGTGGATAACCCCATATATAGATTTAGCAGTTCATTCCCCTGATTTCGGAATGTTGTGGCAGCGAGCTTATAGAGATTGAGAAATATTAAGTGTGTATGATATCCGATTTGTTCACTAACCTCCTCCTTGTCCGTTCTGTTTAATCGACTTGTTGGTTACTTGGAGTGCATTTTCCGATAACTGACAGGGGGGTTCGTGATACCTCCCTCCAAACCCCCCCCCTCAAAACTGCAATAATAACTTAACTTACTGGCAATGATATGTGATCCGAGTTTCCCAGCAGGGATGTATCTCTAATGAGGCAAGTTGAAACA
This sequence comes from Hymenochirus boettgeri, assembly GCA_019447015.1. Lineage (NCBI taxonomy): Eukaryota > Metazoa > Chordata > Amphibia > Anura > Pipidae > Hymenochirus > Hymenochirus boettgeri. Next base: position 295,012,658 of record CM033476.1, on the reverse strand, counting down.
TCTCAAGGCAGCAGATTGGCCAGCAAAAAAACATTAAAAACCAAACGGAAAATAATATCTGTTTTATATACTTTATATTATAGATTATTGGGGGGGGGGGGTTAATATGGCACATGAACAGTGTTTGAGGAACTGTATTTAAATATTCCTATGCCCTCATTTCCCCTTTTTACTAAATTGTTCACTTTTCAAATTCACCGCTACTTCAGGAAAGTCTCTTATACACCCCTATTACTGCTGGGTTTTATTTTGGTAGGGGCGACTTTTCAATGTTTGTCTCGGGTGGCAAAAAGTCTAGAAACGCCCCACCAGCTGGATCACAGAGACATTAACAACCAGATACTGCTAGGGCATAAAAATGTCTTAAAGGGCTTGTCCACCCAGATAATAGCTAACCATTTTCAGCTCATTTACCCCCAAAAGTTGACTTGCTTTTTTATGTTACCTTCAACCAACGCTCCCACCCTGAGTAGCAGAGGTGCGCTCGTAACTACTCTTCCGGGTATGGACTGTCAGACATTGGACATGCCAATGTCGTGGTCATGACTAACAGTAAATACCCAGAAAAGAAGTAGGAGGCGGCAAGGGATCGTCTGTGTTAAAGCAAGTATAGCTCAGTGTGGGAGCGTCCAATGAAGGTAAGATAAAAATGCAAGTCCACTTATGTGGGTAAATAACCTGAAAATGGTTATTTATTTTCTGGTTGGACATATACTTTAAGTGAATACCTGTAATTCTAACATAATTAGAAGGACATAGAAACAAATAAACTTTAAATAATAAAAGCTTCAATGACTGTTTCAAATTCTTACTTGCCAATATTATTTGGAAAGGAAATAGTTGCGAAAAAATCCAAAAACCTGTTTATTGCCGAGCACATTGATGCGGATATCACAGTTACATCATCACAGAAGAAAACGGAAAAAATACAGATATTCAACTGCCAATCAACTGGCTGCCAAATGTTACACTGGAATAAGTCAGAAATGTCAACTAGATCCAGGTTAAAAAGATATAAAACACAGTATACACATTAAATATGCCTCATTTTAATCATATAGAAAAAATAGAATCTAACTTGATACCAAAATTTAATATAACACGATGGTAGGAATTTAAACGGACACTAAACTGGAGTAATCGAACCCAGGAGATGCAAGGTTGAACAGCAGATGGTGCTCTGTTCCGACCTGCTCATAACTTATGCATATGTGCACCTATAATAGAGAAAGGAAGCATGGCCGAGGCAGCGCGCCAAGATTGTTACTGGTCTACTCTAGTTAACTCTAGATAACATCTAAATAGTTGTAGGCACAACATTTTGAATCTCTTATTAAATAAGCTCCTTTTTTCTGCAAACCCTATTAGCAGAACTATAATACATAACATGTCTTGAGTTAAGCTGGGTACACACATTCCGGATAAATTGCCAATCTCATCATTACCAACGGGATTGGCCTTTTATGGCTAAAGTGAGTACTGCCAAAACTCCGTTCCCGACGCTGACGAATATTCTGTGTTGGAGTTAGAAACGCCCCTTTCAAGCAAAAAATTTCCCTTGACCACTGTCGGCCCCCTGTACTAAAGTATAGAAAGTCAGTCACGATCATTTTATGTATGGCAGTCGTTCTCCCTATACTTTATGTAGTCACATCTTTTAAAGATGGAACAAAGCCTTCTTATAACAGAAGGCATCTTGCAGTCTCATGCTATATGAACAACATTGCCCACAAAATCTAAGAAACAAGGAGTAATTTCTCACTCCCAGGTATCCCAGAGTAAGGGGCCGGAGATATGCACAATTTCTCCTTTAGGTCCTATGGCTAAAGCATGTGTCCAGAACTGCTGGCTTATTATTCATCTGATGAATGGCTCTGTACCATAGGCTGTATTGTATGTAAGTAAGCCAGCGGTTCTGGACACATGCTTTAGCCATAGGACAGAAGTTGAAATTGTTAAATTTCTCCTTGTTTCTTAAGGTTCGCACATCGTGGGGGCCGATCCGTGCTGCACGATGTGTACAAATGGTCATTCAGATGGGGATCATTGCCCGACCGGCCAGCCGGATCTCCGGAGTCTGAATGAGTGGCCGTTTAGGCTGATAAAGTGCCCACACATGGCACAATTATCGGCCAAAATGGCCGTTCGTGCACATCGTGCGTTGCGGGTCGGCACACGCGATCACACGTGTGTATAAACCTTTAGGTTTTGTGGGCAATGCTATTCATTTACAATGAGGTTGCAATATACCTTCTGTTATAAGAAGGCTTTGTTCCATTTTATGTTCTGTGGAGGGCTTTTTGCTCTTTTTGGCCCACCTCACCTTAAGCTATATAGCCTGATATATCTTTCAAAGATGACAGACAGAATTACAGATTCTGTGAAGGATTGGTACAGTGTGTACCCATTTTACGGGATTAAATCCATAGCAAAAAACTACAGAAAAAAGACCAACAATCATCTGTTTGTCTATGGGATTGGGGGGAAATGCACAACATGTACTTTATGCGCCTTCGAAACCAACACATCTTGAAATGATCATGACAGATATATTTTGGACATTCCTTTCACCGCGTCCTTTAGAAGAGCCAATACTGTCAGAACTATTAAATGCAAACGACATGTTTTAATGTTTTCTTGAACAGTAAGGCAATAATTTAAAGGAGAACTAAACCCAAATGTTTTTACTCCATAATCTGAAAAAACATCACCTCCAAGAACATAAACTGTAAAATACCACTTCAGTAAATGGCCCTAAATTAAATAGACCCTCTAAAGAACTTAAACAGGAAGTTTTGTTTGTGCACTTTTTGGTAACGCCTTCTGGCTTCAGTCACATGATCTCTTGCCTTAACTTGAATGTAGGGCAAGGTACATAGAACCAAGTAATATTTTGGGTATTTCTGTCGATTAGGCGGTATTTTTTTAGCCGCCACCGACCAATGTTGGAAAAACCTTTATCTTAATTAAATGAAAGTTTGTTCAGAACTTGAATTTTGGCTGCCGATGACCAATGTCGAACCTTCATCTAAATCAGTGTTTTCAACCAGGGCTCCTGGTGTATGGGGGTTCTCAATAAATGTACAGAAATGTATGGATCCACAATTGTGATGAATACAGATATCATATATACTAAGCGAGAGGTGTCGATATGCATGGATCACGGATGCAGAAGCTCAACCCTCCTCCCACTGTCCGCGCACCACTGGAAAAGTCAACCCCTACTTGCGCGCACGTGCACACCCAAGACACACATGAGAAAGACCTCAATGCCATTTCCAGGAGGGGAGAAGAGAGTGAGAGAGGAGGGAGAGAAAGAGAGTGAAGGGGTAGAGAGAAAGAGAACGAAAGGAGGAAGAGAGGGGGAGAGAAAGAAAGAAGAGAGAAGGGAAAGAAAGAGAAAGAGGTCTTTAAATACGAATAACCCGTATTTTGATGACTGAGTAAGAAAAATAGTGATATATAATCATTATTTAATGCAGGGGTTCCCCGAGACGCGAAAATTGTTTCAAGGGTTCCCCACAAATAAAAGGTCGAGAAAAACTGATCTAAATTGAATGAAAGTTTGTTCCAACATTGAGTTTTTGTATCAGTTATACTGAAATGGCAAAAATACTGTAATCCCCTACAGTATGTGTGCCCAGCCTTCACAGCATTTACTAGAGACTACTAGTGGGCATGACATGTATTCCTGCAGTAGCTTAGGACTCAACATATGTGAAAAGCACAACAGTGTCCAAACTGTGTTGTACTGGAATGCTGGGAAATAAAGCACAAAGCCCATGTTAGTAAGGTAAATGTCAAAATGAAAGGTGAGACCCGTATTACTGTTATTATGTGAAGGGGTTGTTTTTTTTGGTTTTAAATTCTGGTGTATGGGCTAATTGTTCTCAGTCTTTTCTTCAGCTATTTTAGTAATGGGGGAAAGTTTGCATCTAAGTCCAGCAAGCTGTTTATTGAGAGTAGACGATCTCCAAAGACTTCCATACTGGACCATCTGAGCATTTGGGAATATTTGGAAGGTGCATTAGATTTGTAACCGTTCCATAGATTGCGGGTTGCATAACCATAACTAGCATTCCCACAATTATTCATACTAATGCCCTAGTGCAACTGGGAAGATGACCCAGAAAGTAACACCATGTGAAATATCAGCAGACTGGGAAGGCAACCTAGAAATTATCCACTGTGAGCAAGATATCCAGATTATAGTAGCCTCTCCAAAATGCAAGGCAGAGATATCCAGCCAATAGGAACTGGCAATGACAACTAGAAGCAGCTTCAACTTGAATAGAACCTTTGATTTATCAGAGTAGGTTGTGTGCTCCTATAGGCCACCTCTCAATTAAAGGTAGGAAATGGAGACCACTCATTTGTAATTGTGGGGGTATCCCTGTGTTTCATCAAGTGACAAAGGCCCTGCACTGCCAAGACGTTGTGTGTTGTGTTCTGCACAATAAACACCTACCTTCCTACCATTAACTCTAAGCAGCTGTCATCTTGATTCCCAACCCTCCTTTCCCATAATAGTAGCTATACTGCTAGCCTAGCAGTGTTAGGTCCTCAACCCTGGGTTTTCAGTCATATTCACAAATAAAGCCCTCAAACATTGACTTTGGTGCGCTAATCAAGCCCACTTTCACATAAAATTTTATTTCTTCACTTCCTTATTGATATAGCACTTGTAACACAAGCACTTACCTATTTGTTTTTCATTTGTCTCTAAAAACCCACTGAGGAGACCCATGGAGCCTCTATTTAGACCTACTCACTAGGGGCAGGTGAATCCCGAACCACTTGCACTTGGGTAGAAATCAACCAACAAACTGTAAATCACAATGTATTGGAGCCTCCTGCAGCATCCGGTACATCTTAAAGGAAAGCTGTAGCTATGAAACAAATTGGGATAGAAATATACTATATGTAAAATACTTTAAATACCACCCAAAAAATGCAGCCGCTATTTGAAAGTGAATATCTGTCCTAAAGTTGTCCTCTGGTGATCTTTCTCAATGGGAATGAAAAAAGAGGACAGCCTAATGGGCTGGAAGCGACTCTTGGCCACTGGAGACAAGGAGGGGCTGGGGAGTTTGCAAGAGAGTCTGGGGGTGTATCCCTATTGGCAAAGCAGGTCACATGGGGGGTTAGTGGAGGTATTAAAAAAGGGAATACAATGTTGCAAAGTCCTCTTACCTTCCTGGCGAGCTGAGAGAACTTGAGCTGAGAGAACCCAGGAAGCACAGGCCCCTAGGATGAGTACTTCCAACTCTAACTTGGAGGCCCTGCTCCTCCAGGTTCGAGAATCCGCAGAAAAATTTGGCGAAGGCTGGCTCCAAGGGCTGATGGCATCTCTTCCCCCAGACACAGCCACCCGAGAACCCCAGCCGCGTCCAGCACCTCCCGTGCGACAGAGTGCACGTAAGACTCGTCTCCCACAACGCCTGAGCCCAAGCCAAACTCCATCACCTAAGAGAGGAAGACAAAGGGAGCGTCAACCCAGGAGCAGATCCACATCACCGCGAGCAAGAACACCCACAGATCCAGAAGCAGCCACCTCCCGCGCAACACCGGCAGTTCCAGAGACCACCAGCCCAACCGACCTACTCAGCCTGGTCAGGGTAAGAACATAGGCCGCATCCAACACCATCCAACGGCGCCGGGCGAAGGCGCACACCCGCGGAAAAAGAGAAGGGCCTTCGGCCGGTGCGGAACGCGGCGTACTGACGTCACTTCCACGACACGGGCGCCTCCAAATGACGTCACGACGGACGCACGCTCCACACAACGGAGCATCGCGACCGCCATATTGGATTCCCAGCTGCGGCAAGCTGACACTGGAGGGACACGGACTCCTGCCCTAGGCACACAGCTGAGCCGTAAGAAAAATAGGACATCTACCTGCTATGCCGGGAACACATCAACCCGACCAAGTAGCAGGACTGCCACCAGGGATGCAGAAGGCACCAACACTCCACCTGCAGCCTCAACCCACCAGAGGGACCAGGGACCAACTGTGAGGAGGGACTCAGGAAACCCCATATCCCCCTCCCTGCAGCAACAGGACCACTGGACCGCAGCAGAGAACGGTGAGAGACATTGGGGGAGGGCTTGGGAGCTTAATGAAAGGGGCACTGGCAGTGACCATGGGACAGGGACTAGGGGGCAATGGGGGGAGAGTGAGAGTGGGCTAGCAGACACACTGCATAGAATCCTAGATCTGCTACAACAGCAAAATAAGGCTACAGCTCCCCAGTCACCCAATTTTACTCCCCCAAACACTAGCCAGCATACAACTACCCAAGCTCCAGCAGCCACCGGAACCCCCGTAGCACAAATAACACAGCATATAGTCTCAGAGTTGCCTCCCCCTCCCGCTCTGACGGCTATACAGGCGTTTTCACAAAGTCAGGAGGGCGGTACACAGGTCTCTCAGCTCCAGCCAAGGGGTGTCACAGCTTCCCAGAGCACTGGTACGCAGATCAGAACACAAGGGTTGGGCGCAGCGGGGGTGGCAAACCCGTTAGGTCCACCAGTAGTTAACGCGGGGTCACAAAACCTCAAACAACTATGTGAGGCAGCCCCTCTGGGCTTGCACTTAGACACGGCAACAAAAGAGAAACTATGGAACGGCCAGTACATTGATATTTTTACACTGGTCCAGGTCGAAAAACCATCTGTTGACAAGCCCATCCCACTACCACGAAAAAGGGCAGATTCAGACGGCAAAACAAAAGCAGAGTTACCTCATACTATCAATAACTGGCTGCATGGATTTGCAGTCTTCGCTAGTGTATTATGCGAGCGATACCCCGCGAAAGGGGGGTCCTTGTTCAGTTACATGGAGTTGATATGGGGGGCATATAAAACGTATGGGGGCCAATGCTGGCTCAGATACGACGAGCAATTTAGGAGAAGGATGGCAGCCCACTCTACTATGAAATGGGACTGCCAGGACATGAGTCTATGGCTGCTAACAATGACACCATCTCGTCCCGCATTGCATAGCTTTCCAGCAGGTGCCGGCACCTCATCAGCAGGGGTGTCGGCCGGCCCAGCCCGCAGAGGTACTTGCTGGTTATATAACGAATACCAATGCAGGTGGTTCTCTACATGTAAATTTAGACACGAATGCTCTTTCTGCGGAGGTGCCCACCCAGCGGTTAGATGCTTCAAACGAGTTAAGCCAGGCCCCTACCGCCTTTTGTCCCATTCTTCAAAGGGCGGAGACGCCAGTGAGTATCCAAAAGATGCAGCCATGGCTAGACCTTTACACTAACAAGCGGGAAGCAACCATTATACAGTCAGGATTTACAGTAGGTTTCTACATCCCGTTTAAATATACCCCCCTTCCCCGTTCAGCCCCAAACCTAAAATCTGCACGTTTACAACCTGATTTGGTATGGGAAAAGATTATAAAAGAAGTTGCACAAGGCAGAATGGCCGGCCCCTTTAGTGAGCCCCCTTTCCCCAATCTAAGAGTGTCCCCATTAGGATTAGTACCAAAAAAGGAAGAAGGAAAATTCCGACTCATCCACCACCTTTCGGCCCCGAAAGGACAATCAGTAAATGACGACATCAATAAGGACGAATCCAGGGTGCATTATGCATCCTTCGACAATGCTCTGAGCCTAGTAAGACAAGCAGGGCCTGGAGCCTTAATGGCAAAATCTGACATCCAGTCTGCTTTCCGCCTTCTTCCAGTGCACAGTGACTGTTTCCACCTGTTGGGCTGTTCCCTTAATGACTTTTACTTCGTGGACATGGCGCTCCCTATGGGATGCGCTATATCCTGCTCATACTTCGAAATATTTTCATCCTTTTTGGAGTGGGTCACCGCCCGACAGGCAGGAGTGCAGTCACTGCTGCACTACTTAGATGATTTCTTATTCATAGGCCCCAGTAACAACTCGAATTGCAAACACTTACTGCAAACCTTTAAAGTAGTTATGAATCTCTTCGGTGTTCCAATAGCAAAAGAAAAGACGGAGGGCCCGTCTACAGTACTCACCTTCTTGGGCCTAGAAATCAATTCGCTACGCATGGTTTTCCAACTCCCAGTCGACAAGGTAAAACAGTTATCCCAGCTCGTTAGCAGAACCATCAAAAAGATCACACTAAAACAACTTCAATCATTGATAGGACACCTAGTTTTTGCCGGCAGGGTACTCCCCAAGGGGAGGGTATTCTGCAGACGCATGTCATTAGCTACGAAGGGAGTATCCATACCCCATCATTATATTCGAATTTCAAAACCAATGAAAGAGGACCTAAAAATCTGGCAGCAATTCCTCAGAGAATTCCAAGGTTCGACTTGTTGGCAGGAGCCCGAAATCACCAACACCGACCTCCAACTATACACAGATGCTGCGTCTAGTGTAGGTCTTGGGGCCTTTCTCGGTGGACGGTGGTGCGCCGAAAAATGGCCGCAGCATTGGCAAGGTTCCCCCATTCTTAGGAGTCTCACTTTCTTAGAATTACTCCCAATACTTGTGGCAATACACCTTTGGGGAGCCGAATTCCAGAACAAAAGGATAATCTTCTGGTGTGATAACATCAGCGTGGTTAATGTCATCAATAGGCAAACTTCCTCAGCCCCGCACGTACTGTTTTTGCTCAGAGATCTAGTTTTACAATGTCTCCACCTAAATGTATGGTTTAGGGCAAGACACATGGCTGGGGTCGATAATTCAATAGCTGACTCATTATCTCGTTTCCAGTTTCACGAGTTTCGGAAGCTATGCCCTGGAGCCGAGAGAGAGGGTCATGCGGTGCCACCGTACTTGTGGACCCTGGCTTACGCAGCTTGGTCCCACTAATAGCTACCTCTTTGTCACGTGGTACGCAGCGTGCTTACGCCAGAACTTGGAATAGCTGGGTGACAGCAGCGCCTGAGGGCAGTACCATATACACAAAGAACGGTAGGTTACTGATGACCCTGGCATACCTAACTCAAGTCAGAGAGGCAGGAATTGCAGGTAATACAGCTGAGAGGAACCTGGCCGTCTTGTCCTTCCTATTCCGGTTTTTCAAATGGGAGGACATTACCAAGGACTTTGCGGTAAGGCGCATACTAAAAGGATGGAAGAAAAGCACTAATACAGCTGACAAGAGGTGCCCAGTGTCCTTTCAGCTGCTGGAAAAGGTACTACTCACCCTGCCTAGCATATGCACCTCCGCATTTGAGGCATGTCTCTTCCACCTCGCTTTTGGCCTGGCGTTTTTTGGTGCCTTCAGAATAGGGGAGTTGGTTTCCCCTTCCACTATAAGAGCAGGGGGGATCCAATCCCAGGACGTCATAGCAGGCCCAGAGGTTATTCAGGTCAAGATTAGATATTCTAAAACAGACCAAGGGAGTAAGGGTAAACAAGTGTTACTAAGGTACATAGGAGGCTCGGTTTGCCCAGTCCAATCCCTTTCACGGTATCTCAGCATCCGGCCCCAAAGGCCGGGCCCCCTTTTAATCCACGAAGATGGGAGATTCCTTTCCAAATATCAGTTCCTCGCCATTTTTCGAAAATGCTTGTTTTCATTAGGTGTACCTCCACATAATTTTGCCACTCATTCCTTCCGCATAGGGGCAGCTACCGAAGCCTTTTTACTCGGGATGCCGGAAGGCAGGGTGAAGAGCGTAGGGAGGTGGAGTTCCAACAGATATAAGACCTACATTCGTCCACACCTCTTGGAATAGAATGTGCCGGTTGATCATGTCGATTTTTCTTCACAGGTCGACATGCGATAACGGTTTGGATCTTGGGCCATTCGCACATATACTGGGCTGCTAACAGAGCTGAGCACCGTCCATATGGCAGGAATCTCAGGATCGACCATTCCCTGGCTCGGGTAAGGTGGCGAGGCATCCGAGGCCTCACCTGGGATCGGGTTTTCCCCGAATTTGTGCAGCTTCGGGGTGTGTGCGGAGGGCCCAGGGTCTTGATAGTGCATGCGGGTGGAAACGACCTTGGCCACATTAGAGCAATCGACTTAATTAAAATCATTCAGCAGGATATAGCTAGATTCATGGTAATGGTCCCAAAATTAGTGATCATATGGTCTGAAATAATACCCAGGACCATATGGAAGGGTGCGAAGGATAAGAGAGCGATCGAGAAATGTAGACGGAAAATCAATGCAGCTGTTTCTGCCTTCGTGCGGCGTATGGGGGGAATAGCGGTAAGGCACAGAGAGCTAGAGTTAGACAATAGGGATGTACTACGCAAAGACGGGGTACACCTAAACCCAATAGGCCTCGATATTCTAAATACAAACCTACAAGGGGGGATTGAGGCAGCCCTGGCAATGCTGGGGCGACAGGATCATCAGTGATGCTCCTGCCTGTGGCGCATTTCTTGTCTTACGCATTTCCAGTGCAATGTTGAAATGGATGTTATTAAAGTTTAGATACTGTTAAATGTAAAGTGGTGAGTTAAGCGGGCGGGGGGAGGGGGCTGGCCTGTGGCTGACGGCGCAGGCCGCCTCTCGTCACGTCGGCAGGAGACTCCTGTAGAAGGTGTGTGTTTTTCTGACGTGCCAGTTGCTAACCAACTGCAGGCATATTATGGTAATAAAAGACATGGTTTAATAAAGAATTGTTAATAAAGCTGTGGCCATATTTACACCAACTTATGACGTAGCGTGTTTATTTCAGAGTGGTCACAGCATGGGTTATAACGGGTGTTAGTAAAGCTGTTTAAACCAGCACCTCATTGGGGGTCAATCAGTGGCCATGTACTGGAATTTGGTGCAGACATTTCTGTGAACCTAATGGTAAGAAAATGTGAGGTGTGCATCCTTATTTCTCAGGGAATGTTTAATAGGGTAAGGTTGAAAGTGCCCCCCTTTTACACATACCACAATTATCAGGCAGATACCAGGTCCAGACCAAAATCGATAAGATGGCAAACCACTGCATCTGCTTCAAACGAGATTAATTCCTGTAGAGCAACAAAAACAGACAGGGTGTTAAGGAAATCTTATTTATATAGTGATAAACAGGACGGTGTATTCTATCCCCTTTAAGAAGATAGATACCGGTAAATCAATCACAGACTCATACAGTGCAATCCTATAGAAATATCCAGCACAGCTTAACTTTGTATTAGATGTGTCATGCACAGTTTGCAGTTGGTTCCATATTCTGCCAATCAAACAGACAAACGGGGCAATGCAATACAAGGCTCAATTGTACAAATGAGTGTTAACCCTACACTAACTGATGTAATATTAGGTTAGTGTGTCTTACACTAAAACATTTTGGAAACTGAGTTGCACACCAATGCTAAAATAAGATTTGCACTACTCTGTACACCCATTAGGGTGTAAATAGTAAGAACATAACAAGCACACTGGGCTCTGCTATAAAGCCAATTAGCCTTGAATAAGTCATCTTTGGGAGGAATTAAAGACGGCTGCAAACACTCCACCATTTGTGATTCATGGCCTGGGGCAAATTACTTCTAGAAGTCATTTAAAGAGACAGACTTCAGGGCTGTAAAATATAAAGGTTCGTTATCGCAAAATCCGATAAATAACATTTACAGCAAAAGGCTTTAAGGTCGATACGTATTTCGATACTGCCCTGTGTTGCCCCATCAACTTCCGACCTTAGCAACTTTATGGCAACAGCTGCGATTTAGTGGTTGTTTTTACAATCAATATGAAGGTTCATTATAAAGGTTATATATATATATATATATAATGTAACGTATTGCAGGATGCAGCTTTAATCTGACAAAATACATCTACCCCCTTAATGATTGGAACATCTGCAATATAGCAAAACAAGAGAGAGAAAAATACAGGGTTGCAAATATATCAGGGCAATTTAAAGGCTAAAATATGTGCCTGAAACCTTGAACATGCAAGAGTTACTTTGATTACTTTTCTTTATGACAATCTAGCTAGATGTATTTTGCAAATTGCCAATCGAATAAGTATTGCTATATAGAGTCCAATAAAGGTGAAGATATAGAGTCCAATAAAGGTGAAGTATATATAATGTATTTACGTGTCCTCTGATTTGTAAATAGCCATGCAGTTTATGTAGAATTTAGCTATTTTGCCTCAGTCCCTAAGTCAGTGACCACTTACAGAAATACAGGAGCCACTGGGCATGTACAATACTCATAGGGTAAGAATAAAAGAGCAAAGATGGCAGCCCCCATGGGGTAACTTTAAAAGGCACCTCAATGCTATTTGACTGCTGTGTAGAAATAGATTAAACAGCTTTAGTTTACTTTGTAAATGGTTATGAATTTTATAAAATAAGAAATTGCATAGAAAGCTTGGATATGACACCGGGAATAGATGCCAATGGCCAAAATAATTTATAACTAAGAGAAACAGTATAGTATGTTCCATGCATGTAATAACACAAATACATAGAGAGAAGGAATGTTGGTTAGTGGACTGGATGTTGGAATTCCTACGTAAGATCAATGCTACTGACACTCTCCCCAGTTGTCAGCTCTCCCTAACACGCTGACAAATAGCTGCTGGTTATTGAAAACATTTTACAGGCAGGGGTAAGCATTAAAAAAATATACCTAATTGATTGCCCCAGGCCTGCTAACTAGTGTGTAATCGCCCTGTGGGAAATTGGGAAAAATGTTCATACTGGGCAAATTGCAATTTCACAAAACCCAGGTCCCTGTCTATTGCTTTTACCCTGAGTAGTGATGGACCTGAACTCAAACCTGAACCCGAGTTCGGGAATTTATAAGTTCAGAGGAACTCAAACTTGTTCGCTATTCGCTAACCCTCGAATGGAATGTTTGTTTACGCTAACCCTCGAAAGTATAGTTTGCTAACCCTCTAATGTAATGTCCATTTCGCTAACCCGCGAATGTAGCTTTCGACTTTCAGTAACCCTCAAATGTAAAGTTCTATTTTCGGTAACCCTCGAATGTATAGTTCTATTTTTCGAGGGTTACGACCGAAATAGAACTATAGCATTCGAGAGTTCCGATAATAATACTCGAGGGTGCAATAGACTATACATTTGAGGTTACCGCAAAATAGAACTATACACATACATTACATTCGAGGGTTACCGATAATAGAACTATACATTTAGGGTTCCGAAATAGAATAACTTCAGGGTTACCGATAATAGAACTATACATTCAGGGTTACCGAAAATAGAACTATCCATTCGAGGGTTACCAAAAATAGAACTTTACATTTGAGGGTTACCGAAAAATAGAACATACATTCGAGGGTTACCGAAAATAGAACTATACATTTTGAGGGTTACCGAAAAAGAACTATACATTCGAGGGTTACTGAAATAGAACTATACATTTGAGGGTTAACGAAAAATAGAACTATACATTTGAGGGTTCCTAAAAAGAACTATACATTTGAGGGTTCCGAAAATAAAACTATCGTTCAAGTGTTACCGATAAAGAACTATACATTGAGGGTTTCGAAAATAGAACTATACATTCGGTTACCGAAAATAGACTATACATTTTGAGTGTTTACTGAAAATAAACTATACATTTGAGGTTACCAAAAATAGAACTATACATTCGAGGGTTATCGATAATAGAACTATACATTCGAGGGTTACCAATAATAGAACTATACATTTGAGGTTACCGAAAATAGAACTATAATATTCGAGGGTTACTGAAATAGAACTATACATTCGAGGTTACGAAAATATAACTATACATTCGAGGTTTACCAAATAGACCTAACATTCAAGGTACCGAAATAGAACTATACATTTGAGGGTTACTGAAAATAGAACTATACATTCGAGGGTTACCGATAATAGAAACTATACATTTGAGGGTTACCACTAATAAAACTATACATTCGAGGGTTATTGAAAATAGAACTAAACATTCGAGGGTTACCGAAAATAGAACTATACATTCGAGGGTTACTGAAAATAGAACATACATTCGAGGGTTACCGAAAATAGAACTATACATTCGGGTTACTGAAAATAGAACTATACATTCGAGGGTTACCGAAAATAGAACTATACATTTGAGGGTTACCGAAAATGGAACTATACATTCGAGGGTTACCGAAAATAGAACTATACATTTGAGGGTTACCGAAATAGAACTATACACTTCGAGGGTTACCGAAATAGAACTATACATTCGAGGGTTACCAAAAATAGAACTATACTTCGAGGGTTACTGAAAATAGAACTATACATTTGAGGGTTCCCGAAATAGAACTATACATTCGAGGTTACTGAAAATAGAACTATACATTCGAGGGTTACCAAAAATAGAACTTTACATTTGAGGGTTACCGAAATAGAACTATACATTCGAGGGTTAACGAAATAGAACTTTACATTTGAGGGTTACCGAAAATAGAACTATACATTCGAGGGTTACCGAAAATAGAACTATACATTCGAGGGTTACCGAAAATAGAACTATACATTCGAGGGTTACTGAAAATAGAACTATACATTCGAGGGTTACCGAAAATAGACTATACATTCAAGGGTTACCGAAAATAGAACTATTACATTCGAGGGTTACCGAAAATAGAACTTACATTTGAGGTTACCGAAATAGAACTTTACATTTGAGGTTACTGAAAGTAACGCTACATTCGCGGTTAGCGAAATGGACATTACATTAAGGGTTAAGCAAACTATACTTTCGAGGGTTAGCGTAAACAACATTCCATTCGAGGGTTAGCGAATAGCGAACAAGTTTGAGTTCCTCTGAACTTATAAAATTCCCGAACTCGGGTTCAGGTTTGAGTTCAGGTCCATCACTACTCACTGGTAAAGCAATAGACAGGACCTGGGTTTTGTGAATTGCAATTTGCCCAGTATGAACTTTTTTCCCATTTCCCACAGGGCGATTCACACTAGTTAGCAGGCCTGGGGCAACCAATTAGGTATATTTTTTAATGCTTCCCTGCCTGTAAAATGTTTTGCAATAACCAGCACTATTTGTCAGCGTGTTAGGGAGGGGTTACTGAAAATAAACTATACATTCGAGGGTTACCGAAATAGAACTATAACTTCAAGGTTACCGAAAATAAACTATACATTCGAGGGTTACCGAAAATAGAACTATACATTTGAGGGTTACCATAATAGAACTATACATTTGAGGTTACCAATAATAGAACTATACATTCGGGGTTATTGAAATAGAACTAAACATTCGGGTTCCGAAAATAGAACATACATTCGGGGTTTACGAAAATAGAACTTACATTCGAGGGTTACCGAAAATAGAACTATACATTCGAGGGTTACTGAAAATAGAACTATACATTCGAGGGTTACCGAAAATAGAACATACATTTGAGGGTTACCAAAATGGAACTATACATTCGAGGTTACCGAAAATGGAACTATACATTCGAGGGTTCCGAAAATAGAACTATACTTATTGAGGGTTACCGAAAATAGAAAATACATTCGAGGGTTACCGAAATAGAACTATACATTCGAGGGTTACCAAAAATAGAACTATACATTCGAGGGTTACCGAAATAGAACTACATTTGAGGGTTACCGAAAATAGAACTATACATTCGAGGGTTATGAAAATAGAACTATACATTCGAGGGTTACAAAAAATAGAACTTTACATTTGAGGTTTACCGAAAATAGAAACTATACATTCGAGGGTTACCGAAAATAGAACTTTACATTTGAGGGTCCGAAATAGAACTATACATTCGAGGGTTACTGAATAGAATAACTACATTCAGGGTTACAGAAATGATAGAACTATACATTCGAGGGTTACTGAAAATAGAACTATACATTCGAGGGTTACCGAAAATAGAACTATACATTCAAGGTTAACCGAAAATAAACTATACATCGAGGGTTACCGAAATAGAACTTTACATTTGAGGGTTACGAAAATGAACTTACTTGGGGTTAACTGAAGTCGAAGCTACATTCGCGGGTTAGCGAAATGGACATTACATTAGAGGTTTAGCAAACTATACTTTCGAGGGTTAGCGTAAACAAACATTCCATTCGAGGGTTAGCGAATAGCGAACAGTTTGAGTTCCTCTGAACTTATAAATTCCCGAACTCGGTTCAGGTTTGAGTTCAGGTCCATCACTACTCAGGGTAAAAGCAATAGACAGGGGACCTGGGTTTTGTGAAATTGCAATTTGCCCAGTATACATTTTCCCAATTTCCACAGGCGATTACACACTAGTTAGCAGGCCTGGGGCAACCAATTAGGTATATTTTTTTAATGCTACCCTGCCTGTAAAATGTTTTCAATAACCAGCAGCTATTTTCAGCGTGTTAGGGAGGGGTACTGAAAATAGAACTATACATCGGGGTTACGAAAATAGAACTATACATTCGAGGGTTACCGAAAATAGAACTATACTTCGAGGGTTACCGAAAAGAACTATACATTTGAGGGTTACCGAAATAGAACTTTACATTTGAGGGTTACCGAAAATAGAAACTATACATTCGAGGGTTACCGAAAAATGAAACTATACTTCAGGGTTACCGAAAATAGAACTATACATTCGAGGGTTACCGAAAATAGAACTATACATTCGAGGTTACCGAAAATAGAACTATACATTCGAGGGTTACCGAAAAGAACTATACATTCGAGGGTTACTGAAAATGAACTAACATTCGAGGGTTACCGAAAACAGAACTTACATTTGAGGGTTTACCGAAAAAAATATACATTCGAGGTTAACTGAAAATAGAACTATACATTCGAGGGTTACCGAAACAGAACTATACATTCGAGGGTTACCGAAAATAGAACTTTACATTTGAGGGTTACCGAAAATAGAACTATACATTCGAGGGTTACTGAAAATAGAACTATACATTCGAGGGTTATCGAAAACAGAACTATACATTCGAGGGTTACCGAAAATAGAACTATCTTTGAGGTTACGAATAACTAACATTGAGGGTTCGAAAATAGAACTATACATTTAGGGTTACCAAAATAGAACTATACATTTGAGGGTTACCGAAAATAGAACTATACATTCGAGGGTTATCGAAAACAGAACTATACATTCGAGGGTTACCGAAAATAGAACTTTACATTTGAGGGTTACTGAAAATAGAACTATACATTCGAGGGTTACCGAAAATAGAACTATACATTCGAGGGTTACCGAAAATAGAACTAACATCGAGGGTTACGAAAATAGAAACTATACATTCGAGGGTTACCGAAAATGAACTATACATTCGAGGGTTACCGAAAACAAACTTAACATTCGAGGGTTACCGAAAATAGAACTTTACATTTGAGGGTTACGAAAATAGAACTATACATTCGAGGGTTACTAGAGAAATAACTATACATCGAGGGTTACTGAAAATAGAACTATACATTCGAGGGTTACTGAAAATAGAACTACATTCGAGGGTTACCGAAAATAGAACTATACATTCGAGGGTTACCGAAAATAGAACTATACATCGAGGGTTACCGAAAATAGAAACTATACATTCGAGTTACCGAAATAGAACTATACATTTGAGGGTACCGAAAGTTGAAAGCTACATTCGCGGGTTAGCGAAATGGACATTACATTAGAGGGTTAGCAAACTATACTTTCGAGGGTTAGCGTAAACAAACATTCCATTCGAGGTTAGCGAATAGCGAACAAGTTTGAGTTTCTCTACTTATAATTCCCGAACTCGGGTTCAGGTTTGAGTTCAGGTCCATCACTACTCACAGGGTAAAAGCAATAGACAGGGACCTGGGTTTGTGAAATTGCAATTTGCCCAGTATGAACATTTTTCCCAATTCCACAGGGCGATTACACACTAGTTAGCAGGCCTGGGGCAACAATTAGGTATATTTTTTTAATGCTTCCCCTGCCTGTAAAATGTTTTCAATAACCCAGCTATTTGTCAGCGTGTTAGGGAGAGCTGACAACTGGGGAGAGTGTCAGTAGCATTGACTTCGTAGGAATTCCAACATCCAGTCCCAACCAACATTCCTTCTCTCTATGTATTTGTGTTATTACATGCATGGACAATACTAACTGTTTTCTTTATTATAAATTATTTTGGCCATTGGCATCTATTCCCGGTGTCATTCCAAGCTTTCTATGCAATTTTTCTATTTTATAAAATTCATAACCATTTACAAAGTAAACTAAAGCTTTTATAATCTATTTCTACACAGCAGTCAAATAGCATTGAGGTGCCTTTTAAAGTTACCCCATGGGGCTGTCCATCCTGTATAGTTCTATTTTCGGTAACCCTCAAATGTATAGTTCTATTTTCAGTAACCCTCGAATGTATAGTTCTATTTTCGGTAACCCTCGAATATATAGTTCTATTTTCAGTAACCCTCAAATGTATAGTTCTATTTTCGGTAACCCTCGAATGTATAGTTCTATTTTCGGTAACCCTCAAATGTAAAGTTCTATTTTTGGTAACCCTCGAATGTATAGTTCTATTTTCGGTAACCCTCGAATGTATAGTTCTATTATCGGTAACCCTCGAATGTATAGTTCTATTATCGGTAACCCTCAAATGTATAGTTCTATTATCGGTAACCCTCGAATGTATAGTTGTATAGTTCTATTTTCGGTAACCCTCAAATGTATAGTTCTATTATCGGTAACCCTCAAATGTATAGTTCTATTATCGGTAACCCTCGAATGTATAGTTCTATTTTCGGTAACCCTCGAATGTATAGTTCTATTTTTGGTAACCCTCGAATGTATAGTTCTATTTTCGGTAACCCTCAAATGTTTAGTTCTATTTTCAGTAACCCTCGAATGTATAGTTGTATTTTCGGTAACCCTTGAATGTATAGTTCTATTTTCGGTAACCCTCGAATGTATAGTTCTATTTTCGGTAACCCTTGAATGTAGCATTCGGTAACCCTCGAATTGCCCAATTGTGGGAAGAGAAGTGTTTAAACAAGTTATGGTGAGAGGTGCATGTTTCCCAGACCATTTCCCAGGTGCCCCAGCCATTTACAGTAAGTTACCATTGCTATTTTTTGTCTTATTGCAACTTTGCAAACAGTTAGCTCCCCTTTGACTTTAATGGGTTTCTGAACTTCCAAACTTTTACGGAAGTTTGGAAATGAACCAAACTTCAGTAAGTGCGGCCATCTCGAACCCTGAGTAGTCTGGTATTCCCACCATTTATTTGTACCCCAATTCTTGGTCACTCTTTAGACCTTTTAGTCTGGTTCATTATAAAGAGTGTATGCATAGGTGTCCACTATTTGGTGCTGACATTGTAATTAGCTCAAGGAGATTTATGGAACCAATAGTATAAAATGTTTTTTTAATCTTGGATCAATTTACATTTTACAGAAAAAAAAACCTTATGAAATGCTCTGTACATGGAATAGACTTGGATCTTTTACTTTATTACAAATCTCAAATGAATGCTTTTATGGCAAGAAGGCTGGAACGCAAAGCCCTTCTGTATTTAATCAAGGATGTGTCTCTGTTCAATAGGCGGCCTGCTGGGAATGATATATCATTCAAGTCTATACTCCAAACAAACGTAGGTAAGACAAGGATAAAAGTCATATGTAGCAAAGAAGCACGGGAAAGACTCGGAGGGTTAATAAGCAGGGGGTCTTCTGGGAAGGAATGCAGTTTATTGGCCTTGGTTTATGATCTGCAGGAAAGACCGATAAAACTGAGCTAACGGCACCAAATCTTTTCCCAGCGCCAAACACATTACTGATCATTCTTTATAGAAACTGGCTGAAATCCATGCACTTCCAATACAGTCTGCGTCATATGGCGATAAGGAATTTCAGCATCTTTAACGATTTCAGCAACCTCATGGATACATTATACAACAATGGAAATTACTCATTAAATAACTGAAGTATGAATATCAATATAGCTCTATGTAGAAACATGGCACCAAATAAACATGTTACTATATATTAAAAGAATTTTCTAAATGTTACTCCCCAGCCATAGGGCTATATCCCACATGGACTAACACATTATAATGCATTTACTACTGTGTTTAACCTACATTTTTCTATGTGGGACACCAAGGCCTAAAGGAGATGTAAATTCCGAGAACTATGTTTTCATTGGATATTGCCAATGTTTAGATTTGTCACTTTTTTTAGACTGGGTACACACGGACGGTCCCGATTGACTGTCCTTCACCACTAGCAAGCCCCACAGAGGTAATGATCTTGATTTTCTACCCTGCAGTCCCTTCATATCATTCATTTATTACCTTGTTCTAATTTATAATTGTTTGCCAGATAAGGAACTGAGAGACATATTTCCAAAGGCGCGGTATTGCTTTTTATCACACCTTTAACCATTGGTTTAACGATTGTTAAAGTGATTATAAATTTCCGATTGCTTTAACGATCGTTAATCTATGATGGATATCATAAAATAACAATAACGATTATAAATTAACGGTAACGATCCTAATGCTACGATAATGCAATCATAGATTTACGATCCCCATAGAATACCATTGCGATAGTCTACTACTGATTGGTATTCTACAACTGAACTTTTCGTTAATTAACGAACGTTAGATGTAAATGTACAATCGCAGCCGCACATTTACGGCCATGGTCGTACATTATCGATAACGCGCTAAGGGCCATATTTAATATCCCGCAGTATCTCACGTTTACGTTTATCATTAATGTATGACCGTGGCCGTAAATGTACAGCTGCGATCATACAATTACGGCGAAAGATCGTTATTATACAAACGTTCGTTTGTAGAATACCAAGTGGCGATCGTTAATCTACGATACTGGTCGCAGGTTTACGATTGTTATTTTCAATTTACAATCTCTATTATAGATCTACGATAGCGATCGTCAATTAACGATCGCCGTAATGGTCAGGAGGTAAGTTCTAATGTACGGGGCAACTTTACTGTGTGTCTCTGTCTAATTTATCTGCAAAATTTTCAAATGCACTTTGAGATTTACAATTCCTAGTTGTTAAGTTTCAGGCTATAAATGATTTTTATTCAGCTTCCATAATTTATGGTATGTCCTCCAATTATAAAGTAAACCAAAGTATGTCTGTGAGAAGTTAAGCGTAATAATATTACAGTAGCAGACGTTCATTGACTGAACCTATGAATCCCCTATCCTGTTGCACTCTCTGTGTGGTCCAAATTGGTGTCGCCTTACACCCTGGTGTTTAAAGTCCATAGAAATTATTAAAAGGGGAACTAAGAAATACAAAGATTTAATCCCAAACATACTAAGGATTGTGCACAGCTCGATAGGGGAGAATCCTGACACCAATCATGTAGCTGGTCACTATGGCTCAACTAAGTTATTGTGTTCGTATAGTGAGGGTTTTCGTCTTGGGAAACATTGCAGATCACGACATGCCATTTGCTAATACATATAGAAGAATGGTGTCATTAAATATAATTATTCATATTGTTCCATGAAAACAAATCCCTCCATCAATATTAAGTTCAGAAACCAAGGATGCATTGTGTTGCGTCTAGCAGGATAACCATAGAATTCTATGTGGCTGATACAACAAAAGGTTTAAAAGTTTTCTTGTGCTATTATTTTGCAACATCCAATTAGATGTTAGATACGATTTAAGGCTCGCAGACACAGTACTCAGTAGCGGACTAGTGTGACCACATCCACTGGGCCACACAAGTGTGTGCTTTAAAAAGCGGGATTGGATTGAGATCAGATCCCGCTAAAAAGCAAATCAGTTCAGAACCAAACCTGAATATGAGTTCGATCCGAACTTTCATAGTTTGGTTTTCCGAACTCGCGGATGTATTTTCGATAATTATTTAAAATTCGATATTTTGCGAAATTACGGACCATTTGCTAACCCCTGATTTCGGCCATAGCCCTCGAATGCGGCATTTCAGCGATAACCCTCAAATGTAATGCTTATTTTCGGTAATCCTTGAATGTATTGTTTGGTAACCCTCGCACGTAATGTTCATTTTCAGTGACCCTCAAATGTAATTTTCTTGTTTGGTAACCCTTGCATTGAATGTTCGATTTTCTGTAACCATCGACTGTATCGTTCGGTAACCTTCGATTGTAATGTTAATTTTCGGTAACCCCCGAATGTAGAGTTAATTTTCGAAAACCCTCAAATGTAATGTTCATTTTAGGTAACCCTTGAATGTAGTGTTCAAATTTGGTAACCTTCAAATGTAGCCTTTTAATTTCGGTAACCCTCGAATATATTGTTCAATTCTCGGTAACTCTCAAATGTATCGTTTGGTAACCCTCAAATTGGCCGTCGAATGTAGCTTGTGTAACCCTGACAATTGCCTGATTGTGGGGAAGAGAAGTGTTTAAATAAGTTTTGGTGATATGTACATGTTCCCCAGATCATTTCCCAGGTGCCAAAGCCATTTACAGTTAGTTACCATTGCTATTTTATCTGTACTTTATCCGAACTTTTCAAACTATTTTCTCCCATGG
>CM033476.1:294861161-294990048 GCA_019447015.1 Hymenochirus boettgeri | reverse complement strand
TTCGGAGGGTTACTGAAAATAGAACATACATTCGAGGGTTACCGAAAATAGAACTATACATCAGAGGGTTACCGAAAATAGAACTATACATTCGAGGGTTACCGAATAATAGAACGTTATACATTTGAGGTTACCGAAATAGAACTTTACATTTGAGGGTTTAGAAAGTCGAAAGCTACATTCGCGGGTTTAGCGAAATGGACATTACATTAGAGGGTTAGCAAACTATACTTTCGAGGGTTAGCGTAAACAAAACATTCCATTCGAGGGTTAGCGAATAGCGAACACAGTTTGAGTTCCTCTGAACTTATAAATTCCCGCGACTCGGGTTCAGGTTTGAGTTCAGGTCCATCACTACTCAGGTTAAAGCAATAGACAGGGACCTGGGTTTTGTGAAATTGCAATTTGCCCAGTATAACATTTTTTCCCAATTTCCCACAGGGCGATTACACACTGTAGCAGGCCTGGGGCAACCAATTAGGTATATTTTTTTAATGCTTACCCTGCCTGTAAAATGTTTTCAATAACCAGCAGCTATTTGTCAGCGTGTTAGGGAGGGGTTACTGAAAATAGACTATACATTCGAGGGTTACCGAAAATAGAACTATACATTCGAGGGTTACCGAAAATAGAACTATACATTCGAGGGTTACCGAAAATAGAACTATACATTTGAGGGTTACCGAAAATAGAACTTTACCTTTGAGGGTTACCGAAAATAGAACTATACATTCGAGGGTTACCGAAAATAGAACTATACATTCAAGGGTTACCGAAAATAGAACTATACATTCGAGGGTTACCGAAAATAGAACTATACATTCGAGGGTTACCGAAAATAGAACTATACATTCGAGGGTTACCGAAAATAGAACTATACATTCGAGGGTTACTGAAAATAGAACTATACATTCGAGGGTTACCGAAAACAGAACTTTACATTTGAGGGTTACCGAAAAAAGAGAACTATACATCGAGGGTTACTGAAATAGAACTATACATCGAGGGTTAAAAACAGAAATATACATTCGAGGGTTACCGAAAATAGAACTTACATTTGAGGGTACCGAAAATAGAACTATACATTCGAGGGGTACTGAAAATAAGACTATACATTCGAGGGTTCGAAAACAGAATAACATTCGAGGGTTACCGAAAAATAGAAACTATACATTTGAGGGTTACGAAAATGAACTATACATTTGAGGGTTACCGAAATAGAACTATACATTTGAGGGTTACCGAAAGAATTCTTTGAGGTACCTAGAATAGAAACTATACATTCGAGGGTTATCGAAAACAGAACTATACATTCGAGGGTTACCGAAAATAGAACTTTACATTTGAGGGTTACTGAAAATAGAACTATACATTCGGGGGTACCGAAATATGAACTTACATCGAGGGTTACCGAAAATAGAACATACACGAGGGTTACTGAAAATAGAACTATACATCGAGGGTACCGAAAATAGAATATACATTCGAGGGTTACCGAAAACGAACTATACATTCGAGGGTTTACCGAAAATAGAACTTTACATTTGAGGGTTACAGAAAATAGACATACTCGAGGGGTTATGAAAATAGAACTATACATTCGAGGGTTACTGACAATAGAAACTATACATTCGAGGGTTACTGAAAATAGAACTATACATTCGAGGGTTACCGAAAATAGAACTATACATTCGAGGGTTACCGAAAAATAGAACTATACATTCGAGGGTTACCGAATGTATAGTTCTATTTTCGGTAACCCTCGAATGTATAGTTCTATTTTCAGTAACCCTCGAATGTATAGTTCTATTTTCAGTAACCCTCGAATGTATAGTTCTATTTTCGGTACCCTCAATGTATAAGGTCTAATTTCAGTACCCTCGAATGTATAGTTCTATTTTATATCGAGTAACCCTCGAATGTATAGTTTCTATTTTCGGTAACCCTCGAATGTAAAGTTCTTTTTTCAGTAACCCTCGAATGTATAGTTCGTTATTTTTCGGTAACCCTCGAATGTATAGTTTCTATTTAGTCGTAACCCTCGATGTAATATTTCTATTTCGTAACCCTCAATGTAAATGTCTATTTTTCGTGTAACCCTCGAATGTATAGTTCTTTTTCGGAAACCCTCGAATGTGATAGTTCGATTTTCGGTAACCCTCAATGTAATTCTACTTTCGTAACCCTAATGTATAGTTCTATTTTCGGTAACCCTCAAATGTATAGTTCTATTTTCGTAACCCTCAAATGTATAGTTCTATTTTTCGGTAACCCCTAATGTATAGTTCTGTTTTCGATAACCCTCGAATGTATAGTTTCTATTTTCAGTAACCCTCGAATGTATAGTTCTATTTTCGGTAACCCTCAAATGTAAAGTTCTATTTTCGGTAACCCTCGAATGTATAGTTCTGTTTTCGGTAACCCTCGAATGTATAGTTCTATTTTCAGTAACCCTCGAATGTATAGTTCTATTTTCGGTAACCCTCAAATGTAAAGTTCTGTTTTCGGTAACCCTCGAATGTATAGTTCTATTTTCATAACCCTCGAATGTATAGTTCTATTTTCGGTAACCCTCGAATGTATAGTTCTATTTTCGGTAACCCTCGAATGTATAGTTCTATTTTCGGTAACCCTCGAATGTATAGTTCTATTTTCGGTAACCCTTGAATGTATAGTTCTATTTTCGGTAACCCTCGAATGTATAGTTCTATTTCGGTAACCCTCAAATGTAAAGTTCTATTTTCGGTAACCCTCAAATGTATAGTTCTATTTTCGGTAACCCTCGAATGTATAGTTCTATTTTCGGTAACCCTCGAATGTATAGTTCTATTTTCGGTAACCCTCGAATGTATAGTTCTATTTTCAGTAACCCCTCCTAAACGCTGACAAATAGCTGCTGGTTATTGAAAACATTTTACAGGCGGGTAAGCATTAAAAAAATATACCTAATGGTTGCCCCAGGCCTGCTAACTGTGTGTAATCGCCCTGTGGGAAATTGGGAAAATGTTCATACTGGGCAAATTGCAATTTCACAAACCCAGGTCCCTGTCTATTGCTTTTACCCTGAGTAGTGATGGACCTGAACTCAAACCTGAACCCGAGTTCGGGAATTTTAAGTTCAGAGAACTCAAACTTGTTCGCTATTCGCTAACCCTCGAATGGAATGTTTTTTACGTCTACCTACCCGAAATATAGTTTGCTAACCCTCTAATGTAATGTCCATTTCGCTAAACCGCGTGTAGCTTTCGACTTTCTAACCCTCAAATGTAAGTTCTATTTTCGGTAACCCTCAAATGTAAGTTCTATTTCGGTAACCCTCGAATGTATAGTTCTATTTTCGGTAACCCTGAATGTATAGTTACTATTTCGGTAACCCTCGAATGTATAGTTCTATTTTCAGTAACCTCGAATGTATATTTTCTATTTCGGTAACCTTCGAATGATAGTTCTATTTTCAGTACCCCTCGAATGTATAGTTCTATTTTCGGTAACCCTCAAATGTAAGTTCTATTTTCGGTAACCCTCGAATGTATAGTTCTATTTTCGTAACCCCAAATGTAAAGTTCTATTTTGGTAACCCTCGAATGTTATCGTTCCTATTTTTCAGTAACCCTCGAATGTATAGTTCTATTTCGGTAACCCTCAAATGTATAGTTCTATTTTCGGTAACCCTCGAATGTATAGTTCTATTTTTGGTAACCCTCGAATGTATAGTTTCTATTTTCGGTAACCCTCGAATGTATAGTTCTATTTTCGTAACCCTCAATGTATAGTTCTATTTTCGGTAACCCTCGAATGTATATTTCCATTTTCGGTAACCCTCAAGGTATAGTTCATTTTCGGTAACCCTCGAATGTTGTTCTGTTTTCGGTAACCCTCGAATGTATAGTTTCATTTTCAGTAACCCTCGAATGTATAGTTCTATTTTCGTAACCCTCGATGTTAGTTTCTATTTTCAGGTAACCCTCGAATGTATAGTTCTATTTCGTAACCCTCGAATGTATAGTTCTATTTTCAAGTAACCCTCGAATGTATAGTTCTATTTTGTAACCCTCAAATGTAATGTTTCATTATCGGTAACCCTCAATGTTAGTTCTATTTTCGGTAACCCTCGAATGTATAGTTCTATTTTCGGTACCCTTGAATGTATAGTTCATTTTCGGTAACCCTCGAATGTAATGTTTCTATTTCGTAACCACCCTCCCTAACAACCGCTGACAATAGCTGCTGGTTATTGAAAACATTTTTACAGGCAGGGGTAAGCATTAAAAAATATACCTAATTGGTTCCCCAGGCCTGCTAACTAGTGTGTAATCGCCCTGTGGGAAATTGGGAAAAATGTTCATACTGGGCAAATTGCAATTTACACAAACCCAGTCCCTGTCTATTGCTTTTACCTGAGTAGTGATGGACCTGAACTCAAACCTGAACCCGAGTTCGGAATTTATAAGTTCAGAGGAACTCAAACTGTTTCGCTATTCGCTAACCCTCGAATGGAATGTTTGTTTACGCTAACCCAACGAAAGTATAGTTTTGCTCTAACCCTTAATGTATGTCCCTTTTCGCTAACCCCGCGAATGTAGCTGTTCGACTTTCAGTACAACCTCAAATGTAAAGTTCTATTTTCGGTACCCTCAAATGTAATTTCTATTTTCGGTAACCCTCGAATGTAATAAGTTCTATTTTCGGTAACCCTTGATGTATAGTTCTATTTTCGGTAACCCTCGAATGTATGTTCTATTTTCATAACCCTCGATGTATAGTTCTATTTTCGGTAACCTCGAATGTATAGTTCTATTTCAGTACCCTCGAATGTATAGTTTATTTTCGGTAACCCTCAATGTATAAGTTCTATTTTCGTAACCCTCGAATGTATAGTTCTTTTTCGGTAACCCTCAAATGTAAGTTCTATTTTTGTAACCCTCGAGTATAGTCTATTTTCATGTACCCTCGAATGTATAGTTCTATTTTCGGTAACCCTCAAATGTATGTTCTATTTTCATAACCCTCGAATGTATAGTCTATTTTTTGGTAACCCTCGAATGTAAGTTCTATTTTCGGTAACCCTCGAATGTATAGTTTCTATTTTCGGTAACCCTCAAATGTATAGTTCTATTTTCGGTAACCCTCAATGTATAAGTTCCATTTTCGGTAACCCTCAATGTATAGTTCTATTTTCGGTAACCCTCGAATGTTAGTTCTCTATTTTCAGTAACCCTCGAATGTATGTGTCTATTTTCGGTAACCCTCGAATGTATAGTTCTATTGTCATAACCCTCGAATGTAATTTCTCTTTCGGTAACCCTCAATGTTTAGTTCTATTTTCAATAACCCAACCCTCGATGTAATAGTTTTATTATTGGTAACCCCAAATGTAAGTTTCTATTATCGGTAACCCTCGAATGTATAGTTCTATTTTCAGTAACCCTCAAATGTATAGTTCTATTTTCGGTAACTCTCCAGAATGTATAGTTCTTTTTCGGTAACCCTCGATGTATAGTTCTATTTTCGGTAACCCTCGAATGTATAGTTCTATTTTCAGTAACCCTCGAATATATAGTTCTATTTCGGTAACCTCAATGTAGAGTTCTATTTATTGGTAACCCTCGAATGGTAATAGTTCTATTATCGAGAACCTCGATGCTATAGTTCTCTTTTTGGTAACCCTCAAATGTATAGTTCTTTTCATAACGTAACCCTCAATGTATAGTTCTATTTTCGGTAACCCTCGAATGTAGTTCTATTTTCGGAAACCCTGCAAATGTATAGTTCTATTTTCGGTAAACACTTTAACGATATAGTTCTATTTTCGGTAACCCTCAAATGTATAGTTCTATTTTCTAACCCTCAAATGTATAGTTCTATTTCTGGTAACCCTCAAATGTATAGTTCTATTTTCAGTAACCCTCGAATGTAATAGTTTCATTTTCGGTAACCCTCAATGTATGTTCTATTTTCGGAACCCTCGAAGGTATAGTTCTATTTTTCGGTAACCCTCAAATGTAAAGTTCTATTTTTGTGTAACCCTCGAATGTATTAGTTTCTATTTTCGGTAACCCTCGTAATGTAATAAGATAGTTCTTTATCGGTAACCCTCGATGTATAGTTGTTCTATTTATCGGTAACCAACCCTCAAATGTATAGTTTCTATTATCGGTAACCCCTCGAATGTAATAGTTGTATTTCTATTTCGGTAACCCTCAAATGTATGTTCTATTTTCGGTAACCCTCGAATGTATAGTTCTATTTGGTAACCCTCGAATGTATAGTTCTATTTTCGGTAACCCTCGAATGTATATTTCTTTTTTCGGTAACCCTCAAATGTATTAGTTCTATTTTCTTAACCCTCGAATGTACGTTCTATTTTCGACCCTCGAATGTATAGTTATTTTCGGTAACCTCAAATGTATAGTTCTATTTTCGGTAACCCTCAAATGTATAGTTCTATTTTCAGTAACCCTCGAATGTATAGTTCTATTTTCGGTAACCCTCGAATATATAGTTCTATTTTCAGTAACCCTCAAATGTATAGTTCTATTTTCGGTAACCCTCGAATGTATAGTTCTATTTTCGGTAACCCTCAAATGTAAAGTTCTATTTTTGGTAACCCTCGAATGTATAGTTCTATTTTCGGTAACCCTCGAATGTATAGTTCTATTATCGGTAACCCTCGAATGTATAGTTCTATTATCGGTAACCCTCAAATGTATAGTTCTATTATCGGTAACCCTCGAATGTATAGTTGTATAGTTCTATTTTCGGTAACCCTCAAATGTATAGTTCTATTATCGGTAACCCTCAAATGTATAGTTCTATTATCGGTAACCCTCGAATGTATAGTTCTATTTTCGGTAACCCTCGAATGTATAGTTCTATTTTTGGTAACCCTCGAATGTATAGTTCTATTTTCGGTAACCCTCAAATGTTTAGTTCTATTTTCAGTAACCCTCGAATGTATAGTTGTATTTTCGGTAACCCTTGAATGTATAGTTCTATTTTCGGTAACCCTCGAATGTATAGTTCTATTTTCGGTAACCCTTGAATGTAGCATTCGGTAACCCTCGAATTGCCCAATTGTGGGAAGAGAAGTGTTTAAACAAGTTATGGTGAGAGGTGCATGTTTCCCAGACCATTTCCCAGGTGCCCCAGCCATTTACAGTAAGTTACCATTGCTATTTTTTGTCTTATTGCAACTTTGCAAACAGTTAGCTCCCCTTTGACTTTAATGGGTTTCTGAACTTCCAAACTTTTACGGAAGTTTGGAAATGAACCAAACTTCAGTAAGTGCGGCCATCTCGAACCCTGAGTAGTCTGGTATTCCCACCATTTATTTGTACCCCAATTCTTGGTCACTCTTTAGACCTTTTAGTCTGGTTCATTATAAAGAGTGTATGCATAGGTGTCCACTATTTGGTGCTGACATTGTAATTAGCTCAAGGAGATTTATGGAACCAATAGTATAAAATGTTTTTTTAATCTTGGATCAATTTACATTTTACAGAAAAAAAAACCTTATGAAATGCTCTGTACATGGAATAGACTTGGATCTTTTACTTTATTACAAATCTCAAATGAATGCTTTTATGGCAAGAAGGCTGGAACGCAAAGCCCTTCTGTATTTAATCAAGGATGTGTCTCTGTTCAATAGGCGGCCTGCTGGGAATGATATATCATTCAAGTCTATACTCCAAACAAACGTAGGTAAGACAAGGATAAAAGTCATATGTAGCAAAGAAGCACGGGAAAGACTCGGAGGGTTAATAAGCAGGGGGTCTTCTGGGAAGGAATGCAGTTTATTGGCCTTGGTTTATGATCTGCAGGAAAGACCGATAAAACTGAGCTAACGGCACCAAATCTTTTCCCAGCGCCAAACACATTACTGATCATTCTTTATAGAAACTGGCTGAAATCCATGCACTTCCAATACAGTCTGCGTCATATGGCGATAAGGAATTTCAGCATCTTTAACGATTTCAGCAACCTCATGGATACATTATACAACAATGGAAATTACTCATTAAATAACTGAAGTATGAATATCAATATAGCTCTATGTAGAAACATGGCACCAAATAAACATGTTACTATATATTAAAAGAATTTTCTAAATGTTACTCCCCAGCCATAGGGCTATATCCCACATGGACTAACACATTATAATGCATTTACTACTGTGTTTAACCTACATTTTTCTATGTGGGACACCAAGGCCTAAAGGAGATGTAAATTCCGAGAACTATGTTTTCATTGGATATTGCCAATGTTTAGATTTGTCACTTTTTTTAGACTGGGTACACACGGACGGTCCCGATTGACTGTCCTTCACCACTAGCAAGCCCCACAGAGGTAATGATCTTGATTTTCTACCCTGCAGTCCCTTCATATCATTCATTTATTACCTTGTTCTAATTTATAATTGTTTGCCAGATAAGGAACTGAGAGACATATTTCCAAAGGCGCGGTATTGCTTTTTATCACACCTTTAACCATTGGTTTAACGATTGTTAAAGTGATTATAAATTTCCGATTGCTTTAACGATCGTTAATCTATGATGGATATCATAAAATAACAATAACGATTATAAATTAACGGTAACGATCCTAATGCTACGATAATGCAATCATAGATTTACGATCCCCATAGAATACCATTGCGATAGTCTACTACTGATTGGTATTCTACAACTGAACTTTTCGTTAATTAACGAACGTTAGATGTAAATGTACAATCGCAGCCGCACATTTACGGCCATGGTCGTACATTATCGATAACGCGCTAAGGGCCATATTTAATATCCCGCAGTATCTCACGTTTACGTTTATCATTAATGTATGACCGTGGCCGTAAATGTACAGCTGCGATCATACAATTACGGCGAAAGATCGTTATTATACAAACGTTCGTTTGTAGAATACCAAGTGGCGATCGTTAATCTACGATACTGGTCGCAGGTTTACGATTGTTATTTTCAATTTACAATCTCTATTATAGATCTACGATAGCGATCGTCAATTAACGATCGCCGTAATGGTCAGGAGGTAAGTTCTAATGTACGGGGCAACTTTACTGTGTGTCTCTGTCTAATTTATCTGCAAAATTTTCAAATGCACTTTGAGATTTACAATTCCTAGTTGTTAAGTTTCAGGCTATAAATGATTTTTATTCAGCTTCCATAATTTATGGTATGTCCTCCAATTATAAAGTAAACCAAAGTATGTCTGTGAGAAGTTAAGCGTAATAATATTACAGTAGCAGACGTTCATTGACTGAACCTATGAATCCCCTATCCTGTTGCACTCTCTGTGTGGTCCAAATTGGTGTCGCCTTACACCCTGGTGTTTAAAGTCCATAGAAATTATTAAAAGGGGAACTAAGAAATACAAAGATTTAATCCCAAACATACTAAGGATTGTGCACAGCTCGATAGGGGAGAATCCTGACACCAATCATGTAGCTGGTCACTATGGCTCAACTAAGTTATTGTGTTCGTATAGTGAGGGTTTTCGTCTTGGGAAACATTGCAGATCACGACATGCCATTTGCTAATACATATAGAAGAATGGTGTCATTAAATATAATTATTCATATTGTTCCATGAAAACAAATCCCTCCATCAATATTAAGTTCAGAAACCAAGGATGCATTGTGTTGCGTCTAGCAGGATAACCATAGAATTCTATGTGGCTGATACAACAAAAGGTTTAAAAGTTTTCTTGTGCTATTATTTTGCAACATCCAATTAGATGTTAGATACGATTTAAGGCTCGCAGACACAGTACTCAGTAGCGGACTAGTGTGACCACATCCACTGGGCCACACAAGTGTGTGCTTTAAAAAGCGGGATTGGATTGAGATCAGATCCCGCTAAAAAGCAAATCAGTTCAGAACCAAACCTGAATATGAGTTCGATCCGAACTTTCATAGTTTGGTTTTCCGAACTCGCGGATGTATTTTCGATAATTATTTAAAATTCGATATTTTGCGAAATTACGGACCATTTGCTAACCCCTGATTTCGGCCATAGCCCTCGAATGCGGCATTTCAGCGATAACCCTCAAATGTAATGCTTATTTTCGGTAATCCTTGAATGTATTGTTTGGTAACCCTCGCACGTAATGTTCATTTTCAGTGACCCTCAAATGTAATTTTCTTGTTTGGTAACCCTTGCATTGAATGTTCGATTTTCTGTAACCATCGACTGTATCGTTCGGTAACCTTCGATTGTAATGTTAATTTTCGGTAACCCCCGAATGTAGAGTTAATTTTCGAAAACCCTCAAATGTAATGTTCATTTTAGGTAACCCTTGAATGTAGTGTTCAAATTTGGTAACCTTCAAATGTAGCCTTTTAATTTCGGTAACCCTCGAATATATTGTTCAATTCTCGGTAACTCTCAAATGTATCGTTTGGTAACCCTCAAATTGGCCGTCGAATGTAGCTTGTGTAACCCTGACAATTGCCTGATTGTGGGGAAGAGAAGTGTTTAAATAAGTTTTGGTGATATGTACATGTTCCCCAGATCATTTCCCAGGTGCCAAAGCCATTTACAGTTAGTTACCATTGCTATTTTATCTGTACTTTATCCGAACTTTTCAAACTATTTTCTTGTATGTATAGTTCTATTTTCGGTAACCCTCAAATGTATAGTTCTATTTTCGGTAACCCTCGAATGTATAGTTCTATTTTCGGTAACCCTCGAATGTATAGTTCTATTTTCGGTAACCCTCAAATGTATAGTTCTATTTTCGGTAACCCTCGAATGTATAGTTCTATTTTCGGTAACCCTCAAATGTAAAGTTCTATTTTTGGTAACCCTCGAATGTATAGTTCTATTTTCGGTAACCCTCGAATGTATAGTTCTATTATCGGTAACCCTCGAATGTATAGTTCTATTATCGGTAACCCTCAAATGTATAGTTCTATTATCGGTAACCCTCGAATGTATAGTTGTATAGTTCTATTTTCGGTAACCCTCAAATGTATAGTTCTATTATCGGTAACCCTCAAATGTATAGTTCTATTATCGGTAACCCTCGAATGTATAGTTCTATTTTCGGTAACCCTCGAATGTATAGTTCTATTTTTGGTAACCCTCGAATGTATAGTTCTATTTTCGGTAACCCTCAAATGTTTAGTTCTATTTTCAGTAACCCTCGAATGTATAGTTGTATTTTCGGTAACCCTTGAATGTATAGTTCTATTTTCGGTAACCCTCGAATGTATAGTTCTATTTTCGGTAACCCTTGAATGTAGCATTCGGTAACCCTCGAATTGCCCAATTGTGGGAAGAGAAGTGTTTAAACAAGTTATGGTGAGAGGTGCATGTTTCCCAGACCATTTCCCAGGTGCCCCAGCCATTTACAGTAAGTTACCATTGCTATTTTTTGTCTTATTGCAACTTTGCAAACTGTTAGCTCCCCTTTGACTTTAATGGGTTTCTGAACTTCCAAACTTTTACGGAAGTTTGGAAATGAACCAAACTTCAGTAAGTGCGGCCATCTCGAACCCTGAGTAGTCTGGTATTCCCACCATTTATTTGTACCCCAATTCTTGGTCACTCTTTAGACCTTTTAGTCTGGTTCATTATAAAGAGTGTATGCATAGGTGTCCACTATTTGGTGCTGACATTGTAATTAGCTCAAGGAGATTTATGGAACCAATAGTATAAAATGTTTTTTTAATCTTGGATCAATTTACATTTTACAGAAAAAAAAACCTTATGAAATGCTCTGTACATGGAATAGACTTGGATCTTTTACTTTATTACAAATCTCAAATGAATGCTTTTATGGCAAGAAGGCTGGAACGCAAAGCCCTTCTGTATTTAATCAAGGATGTGTCTCTGTTCAATAGGCGGCCTGCTGGGAATGATATATCATTCAAGTCTATACTCCAAACAAACGTAGGTAAGACAAGGATAAAAGTCATATGTAGCAAAGAAGCACGGGAAAGACTCGGAGGGTTAATAAGCAGGGGGTCTTCTGGGAAGGAATGCAGTTTATTGGCCTTGGTTTATGATCTGCAGGAAAGACCGATAAAACTGAGCTAACGGCACCAAATCTTTTCCCAGCGCCAAACACATTACTGATCATTCTTTATAGAAACTGGCTGAAATCCATGCACTTCCAATACAGTCTGCGTCATATGGCGATAAGGAATTTCAGCATCTTTAACGATTTCAGCAACCTCATGGATACATTATACAACAATGGAAATTACTCATTAAATAACTGAAGTATGAATATCAATATAGCTCTATGTAGAAACATGGCACCAAATAAACATGTTACTATATATTAAAAGAATTTTCTAAATGTTACTCCCCAGCCATAGGGCTATATCCCACATGGACTAACACATTATAATGCATTTACTACTGTGTTTAACCTACATTTTTCTATGTGGGACACCAAGGCCTAAAGGAGATGTAAATTCCGAGAACTATGTTTTCATTGGATATTGCCAATGTTTAGATTTGTCACTTTTTTTAGACTGGGTACACACGGACGGTCCCGACTGACTGTCCTTCACCACTAGCAAGCCCCACAGAGGTAATGATCTTGATTTTCTACCCTGCAGTCCCTTCATATCATTCATTTATTACCTTGTTCTAATTTATAATTGTTTGCCAGATAAGGAACTGAGAGACATATTTCCAAAGGCGCGGTATTGCTTTTTATCACACCTTTAACCATTGGTTTAACGATTGTTAAAGTGATTATAAATTTCCGATTGCTTTAACGATCGTTAATCTATGATGGATATCATAAAATAACAATAACGATTATAAATTAACGGTAACGATCCTAATGCTACGATAATGCAATCATAGATTTACGATCCCCATAGAATACCATTGCGATAGTCTACTACTGATTGGTATTCTACAACTGAACTTTTCGTTAATTAACGAACGTTAGATGTAAATGTACAATCGCAGCCGCACATTTACGGCCATGGTCGTACATTATCGATAACGCGCTAAGGGCCATATTTAATATCCCGCAGTATCTCACGTTTACGTTTATCATTAATGTATGACCGTGGCCGTAAATGTACAGCTGCGATCATACAATTACGGCGAAAGATCGTTATTATACAAACGTTCGTTTGTAGAATACCAAGTGGCGATCGTTAATCTACGATACTGGTCGCAGGTTTACGATTGTTATTTTCAATTTACAATCTCTATTATAGATCTACGATAGCGATCGTCAATTAACGATCGCCGTAATGGTCAGGAGGTAAGTTCTAATGTACGGGGCAACTTTACTGTGTGTCTCTGTCTAATTTATCTGCAAAATTTTCAAATGCACTTTGAGATTTACAATTCCTAGTTGTTAAGTTTCAGGCTATAAATTATTTTTATTCAGCTTCCATAATTTATGGTATGTGAGTGTCCTCCAATTATAAAGTAAACCAAAGTATGTCTGTGAGAAGTTAAGCGTAATAATATTACAGTAGCAGACGTTCATTGACTGAACCTATGAATCCCCTATCCTGTTGCACTCTCTGTGTGGTCCAAATTGGTGTCGCCTTACACCCTGGTGTTTAAAGTCCATAGAAATTATTAAAAGGGGAACTAAGAAATACAAAGATTTAATCCCAAACATACTAAGGATTGTGCACAGCTCGATAGGGGAGAATCCTGACACCAATCATGTAGCTGGTCACTATGGCTCAACTAAGTTATTGTGTTCGTATAGTGAGGGTTTTCGTCTTGGGAAACATTGCAGATCACGACATGCCATTTGCTAATACATATAGAAGAATGGTGTCATTAAATATAATTATTCATATTGTTCCATGAAAACAAATCCCTCCATCAATATTAAGTTCAGAAACCAAGGATGCATTGTGTTGCGTCTAGCAGGATAACCATAGAATTCTATGTGGCTGATACAACAAAAGGTTTAAAAGTTTTCTTGTGCTATTATTTTGCAACATCCAATTAGATGTTAGATACGATTTAAGGCTCGCAGACACAGTACTCAGTAGCGGACTAGTGTGACCACATCCACTGGGCCACACAAGTGTGTGCTTTAAAAAGCGGGATTGGATTGAGATCAGATCCCGCTAAAAAGCAAATCAGTTCAGAACCAAACCTGAATATGAGTTCGATCCGAACTTTCATAGTTTGGTTTTCCGAACTCGCGGATGTATTTTCGATAATTATTTAAAATTCGATATTTTGCGAAATTACGGACCATTTGCTAACCCCTGATTTCGGCCATAGCCCTCGAATGCGGCATTTCAGCGATAACCCTCAAATGTAATGCTTATTTTCGGTAATCCTTGAATGTATTGTTTGGTAACCCTCGCACGTAATGTTCATTTTCAGTGACCCTCAAATGTAATTTTCTTGTTTGGTAACCCTTGCATTGAATGTTCGATTTTCTGTAACCATCGACTGTATCGTTCGGTAACCTTCGATTGTAATGTTAATTTTCGGTAACCCCCGAATGTAGAGTTAATTTTCGAAAACCCTCAAATGTAATGTTCATTTTAGGTAACCCTTGAATGTAGTGTTCAAATTTGGTAACCTTCAAATGTAGCCTTTTAATTTCGGTAACCCTCGAATATATTGTTCAATTCTCGGTAACTCTCAAATGTATCGTTTGGTAACCCTCAAATTGGCCGTCGAATGTAGCTTGTGTAACCCTGACAATTGCCTGATTGTGGGGAAGAGAAGTGTTTAAATAAGTTTTGGTGATATGTACATGTTCCCCAGATCATTTCCCAGGTGCCAAAGCCATTTACAGTTAGTTACCATTGCTATTTTATCTGTACTTTATCCGAACTTTTCAAACTATTTTCTATTTTCCTCCCTGGACTTAATGGGTTTGTTTCTGAACTTTTATTGAAGTTCGAAAACGCATTTTCGGAAAAAATTAGACAATTATAAAATCCGCAAGCTGGCCCATTAAAGCCTATGTGAGTTAAAAAATCCAAAAGTTCTCCCTAAAATTAAGAAATGGAATTAGGAAATGGTCTTGGGACCGTATCAGTGCCCCAAATTAAAAAAAAAAACACCGTAAAGTACCAAAAACTGCATTTGTTTCCTGTTTTGAATAATTTTGAAATTTCTCGAAATTTTTAATTTACAAAATCAAAAATATTGAAATTTCTCGAAATTTCGGAAATTTTGGAAAATAGTTCAGCTTTTTTTTTAAAAAAAAGGGACAAATCCACAAAGTCTGAGTTAGGGTGGATCCCATGAAATCTGCTTCAGAACCAGATTCAGATACGGGTCCATCTCTAGTAGAGATGTACTGTGGGTTCGAATAGAACCCAGTTTCGAATTGAATCCAAGGGTTATCGAATTTACGGGCCGTTCGCTAACCCTCGAATGTACCATTCGTTTTCGCTAACCCTCGAATGTATCGTTCGCTAAGCCTAGGAAGGATCATTTGTTCGTTCAATAATCCGTTTGCTAACACATGAAGGTTCATTCGTTCGTTCGATAATCCTCAAATGTATTGTTGAATGTAGCTTGCGCAAAAACCGACAATTGCCCGCCTGACATCAGGAAGTGTTTTAACAAGTTTTGGAGATAGTGACATGTTCACCAGACAATTTTCCAGTTGCCACAGCCATTTACAGTAAGTTACCACTGTTAGTTTAGCTGTAAATCACTTGGACTTTTCAAACTATCACTCCCCATAGACTTGAATGGGTCCGAATTCACTCTCGAACTTTCCGAAAATTTTGAAAATTCAAAAAAAAAAAAGAAAAGAAAAAGAAAAACGGAACAAACTCATCAGTTTGGAACATCTCCAGTCTCTTGTAAGGATGCTGGATACTAGCTACTTTTCCCACTCTCCCCCCTGAAAAAGTTTAGTCACGGAACACTAAGATTAGCAGCACTGGTTTGTAGTCAGTTTAGACTCAGTAGGCTGAAACCATTAAGCATTTACATAAGTCCAAAAGGCCTTTATATATGTAGAATATGAACTGAAAAAGTCATTTTTTATATAATGTACCGATATGTTGTAAATTCTTCTAGATAAACATTCAATATACTGTAGATTCATATGATTGTAAAGGATATGAATTGAATAAAAGTTTTAAAGAGCATGTCCACCCCCACCCACCCCCAGAAAATTCCCCTTTAAACCCTAGTATCGCAATACTTACCTGGGCTTCCAGCATTCTTAAAGGAATATATTCACCATTAATTTCACTGGTTCCTCAAATTATTTCCTTGTAGCCATAAGTCATTGTCTGTAATGTCACTGTTCAGGGGCGTACCTGAAGCAAACACGAGTTTGGGGGCCGGGCCCCTGGCTCTGTCCTCCCTACACGCTGGTCTCAGCCCCTCCGTGTAGCGTGCAGCCTTTTTAAATAGCCAATCGCACGTATGAAGAAAACATATTCGCAATCAGCTGTTTAAAACCAGACCCGAACTTACGGAGCTGAACCGGACGTTTGGGTCCGGTCTTTTAAAGCCATACACAAGCAGATGTTCGTCAGATTGGATTCATCCAATTGAGTGCAAGGATCTGAAGTCTGATAGGAAGAACTGCTCAAAGTTCCACACCTTGTGATGCGGATATTTCGGCAGATTTCCCCTTGAGGTCGGCGGAAATATTTTCTCCTGGCCCAGTTTTTCTGATAAACCGCTCGATATTGTCGATCGGAAAAACTGAAAAAAGTTTTCGATATATTGAGCAGTTTTATCGAATTTACAGAATCAATCAGAATATCGACCCTGTGTATGGGGGCTTTAGATAGATTAGACATTCGGATATAGATGAATGTTGTATCGATGTAATATCTAACTAGTGTATGGGCACCTTGACACCAGGAAGAACATTTGATTTGATAGTGAGTCCAGGTTTTGGAGAAAAAGTTTCTATTTGACGTGAACATGCCCTTTAATTAAACAAATGCTGATTCTCAAACCAAATTAGTCATGGAAAATAAAAAATGCTTACATCCTATGTAGTGCATATTTGTGACTGGTTTTAGGGCAGGAGGAAACGAGATAACGAGGCGGCTCTATATTCATGGATCACCCTGTTCTGCGTTGTCAACTTACACTGTAATTTAGGACTGACCACAAAAATGCTGTTGTCATCTTGTTCAGGATACAAAATGCAATAGATCTACTTCCTGCAATAAGCGTTTCAGGGGATCAAGTTGTGCTGTTGGTATGAGCCCCTCTCCGTGCATTTTATTGCTGACAATGCGTCTGTATATTACAACTAACTTCCCCATCACCATCAGATCAGCAGATTCCAATGAAATCTGGTAGCTCTTAAACCACCAACATTGACATATGTAAGTAGCCCTGCAGGGTGGATTTTTATTGGTTGCTTCAAATGCGCATTTGTCCTCCTTATTTCAAATAACAATGTTAAAACAAAAGGACATAATAACAATATGTGCACATGATGCAAAGGGGTCCAATTCCTACTTTACTGTGCCACAAATGCCACACAATGGGGCATAACTTTATTGTTAAGCCGTGGCCATGAAACAATTAAAGGAGTCAATGGGCGATACCAATTGTTGATACCAATGCGAAACAATAGGGCCTGTGACGTTGTAGGGCCCGGAGGAAGAAGACTGTTTTTAACATTCAGGTGCAGTAAGCTAACGCACGATCAGCTATTTAAAAGTTCTGCCGGTTTGGTAGCGAAACACAACATTTTCATGCATTTTTAATCATCAACTAAAAGATCGGTGGTTTCAATGCCGGCCAAAAAGACATTGGGTCTGCCGAAATCTAGTTTAGTGCGCGCACAAACCCTTCCCTTACTGTACCTCACCTGACCTGCGGTCGCCAACTGTTCCTTGTTGCGAGCGGCGCACCAGCCCAGCGCGTGGGTGCGCCGCACGTAATTACTGTGCTAGAGGCGCAGGCGGATTGGAAGCAATTGGAATGTGGCTGTGGCGGGCCCCCAGGGTACACGGGCCCAGACGTGGCTGCGACCTATGCGAGCCCAGTATCGTAATAAATAGTGATAACAATCGTTATGTTACGACTGAGGTGTAAAATGACAATAACAATCATTATGTTGCGATTGTGTCATTGTGGTGTTACTTACCTATTTTGTGGTGGCACCCCCAACAAGGCCACCGGCGTAACTGCAGCAACCCCCCCCCACACACACACAGGGAGGCCAGGCCCCTGATCCACCCCCTCCACGATCAGCTATTTTTAAATAGCTATGAAGGAACATATAAAGGAAACATACGTGCAATCAGCTGTTTAAAAGACTGGACCCGAACTTCCGGTTCGGTTCTGGAAGTTCGGGTCCGTTTTTTAAACAGCTAAGCGTACATATGTTTCCTTCATATGCACGAGCAGCTGTTTAAAAACAGCTGAAAGCAGACGTTGTGGCGGGCCTTCCTACCGTCTGGGTCCCCCACCCCAGTTGCAGGGGCCGTGTTTACGCCAATGAACCAGGCCCTTTAATTTGTGTCATTGACACTAAACAGTGGATGGGAGCCCTTTTCCCACCTTGTTGAAAGCCAGTTAGCTTAGTTAACATAGAGTACTATACAAGTATTGTCTTTTCTCAGACAATTATACTCACCTTCCACTGGCTCCTTTTCTTCCATGGCTGCATAGTACCCGGGGTGAGGTACTTTCCCTAACAGCTGTACTTACTTTTCTCCCAGTGTTCCGGTCCTCTTCTACAGTCC
Source organism: Hymenochirus boettgeri (assembly GCA_019447015.1). Taxonomy (NCBI): domain Eukaryota; kingdom Metazoa; phylum Chordata; class Amphibia; order Anura; family Pipidae; genus Hymenochirus; species Hymenochirus boettgeri. The sequence continues at coordinate 294,971,393 of CM033476.1, read as the reverse complement.
GCAATGTACCGGTAACCAATAGGAAGACATACTCTGCAAAGAAGCATATCTTCCCATTGGCTGTGTCCCGAACTGTCCCTGACAGTGGCAGAGGGGTGAAACCAACTGAGGGCAACTTTAAGTAGGTTTTAATGTTGTTAGATCTCAGGGGTGAGAACTTAGTGATTTAAAGGGTATGTCCACACTTTATAAAAAGTTTTTATATAATATAGTTCATGTTCCCCCAGCCCCAACTGCTATAATTATATCATCAGAAAGTCCCCCGATCATTACTTACCTTACCTCTCTCCTTCGTCACACTGCCCGGCCCTCTGCTTGCACGGAACTGCAAGCAGGGGGCGGGATAGGCAGCCGCATCTGTGATTGGCTGAGAGGCAGCCAATCACGGACGAGGCTGCCGGATGCTCAGAACGGTAAGTAAGAGGTAAAGTAAGTAATGATCGGGGGACTTTCTGATGATATAATTATAGCGGTTGGGGCTGGGGGAACATGAACTATATTATATAAAAACGGATTTACACTAGGGGGAGGGAGAGGGAAGGGGGGGCTCTCCTGCGCATGCCTCAAACCTTGTTGAGGCAGATGCAGGAGCAGGACAGATCCTACACTGCAGTTTCCTGGACTTTGGAGGGGCATAGCAGGAGAACCATTTGGAGCAGAAATGTAAGGTAAGAGTTTTATTAAACTACAGTAGGGACAATATGGGGTTACATTTTAGTTTTTGCCCTTTAATCCTAACCCTGGGTACTATGCAGCTATAAAAGGGGGGAAAAGCTGAATATAATTGTCCTTTAAGTTATTCCTATTCAACTGATTATTTTTACTTTCTGTAACACATTGCTATTTGACTCTTCATTCTTTTGAATTAGCTTATATTTTAAGAAAATCATTTTGTCAGAGTAGAAAGCAAACACCATGACCCCCTCCTCCGCAAGGAAACAAACGTAATATATATGTTTATCCTCAATGTCCGTCTACTGGGCAGAATGCCGAGACTTGGGTGTTCTAAACAAGCCACTTATAGGTCGCCTACAATATCACTGTGGTTTTCTAAAACATATGTTTGCCAAGACGCAGGAATTCCACACATACCATTTTCAGCGATTGTGGAATAATGACTCTTTTGCACAGTTCATTCATTTCAATAAATCCCGAAATAGTTATTTTTTTCCTGTAAGACTCGTCTTTGTATTCATTTACAGTAAGCGCACATAAAAATGCACATCTGAATGACACCGGCATCTGTAATGCGGAGAAGAATTAAGACATCGTTGTGCATATGGCGAGCAGCTTTTATTGCAAATGATTCCAAATAATAATCTGGATACTGGTTCAGAATTTGTTTAACTCCCAATGGAGTCTAGGGTTGGCTTTGCATAACTAACTCTTTAGTAATCAGGTTAGAAACTGTGTTAGTCCAGTCCTAAGCCCAAGGGTAACTGGTTACCAGGGTTGTCAGGCGTCCCTATTTGGGTGGGATTGTCCCAACTGCAGGGGCAAAATCCCCAGTACATCAGTCGGGGCTGAAATCCCATGCAAAAACCGCCCCTGGCAGCCCCTAACCCCGCCTCTGCCAAGCTCTGTCTCTGTCTCCCACTCGGGAAACCCTGCTGGTGACCCATTTTCAAAGTTTTGCAAATTTTAATTTGCCACCAGCACAATAAAGTACACTGTGGTCAAGTAAGACGTACCTTTTTGACTATTACTTGGGACCCAATATAATACACTATGTCGGAAATAGCATAGGCATCGCAATATCTTCATTAAACCCACACTAACCCGATATATATGTGGTAGTGTGACTTTAACACTGATCTGGCCATTGCTGCTTCTCCACTAGAGATGGCCGAACTTCCTGAAGTTGAGTTTGTTTTTAAATTTCCGAAATATAGTTAAAGTTTGGAAGTTCGAAAACTAACCCACTGGGCAGAAATAGTTCAAAAGGTTTGGATTAAATACAGGGGTGTTTCTAGGGTTTTTGACACCTGAAACAATTTTAAATGCCGCCTATCAGCAGACGGGTGGTGGCATGTGAAGTTGGTGTGGCTTCATCAGGGAACATAGGCGTGGCTTGTGGAGGTAGGTGTGGTGGGCTGACTAACACTGATTGGTGGACCAGAGGGGTGGCTTAACACTGATTGGTGGACTGGTACTGAAATGCAGTATTGCAGGATGGAGGATCTTTTTTTAAATGACACCTTTTGATTGTTCTGTAGCGGCGCACCCTGAGCAAATGTTTCAGTTTTCTTCATGGTAGGGTCACCCCTGATTAAATACAAAAAATATAGCAATGGTAACTTACTGTAAATGGCTGTGGCACCTGGGAAATGGTCTGGGGAACATGTACATATCACCAAAACTTATTTAAACACTTCCTTCCCCCATGATCAGGCAATTGTTGGGTTTCCTTATGGTATATTCAAGGGTAATGACCAATTTGAGGGTTGCCAAATGCTACATTCGAGGGTTGCCGAACAATACATTTGAAGGTTACCAAAATTGAAGGCTACATTCGAGGGTTATCAAAATCGAACACTACATTTGAGGGTTACGGAATGATACAGTCGAGGGTTACGAAAATCGAAGGCTACATTCGAGGGTTGCCATAATCGAAGGCTACATTCGAGAATTACCGAAATCGAAGGCTACATTCGAGGATTACCGAAATCGAAGGCTACATTTGAGGGTTGCCGTAATCGAAAGCTACATTCGAGGATTACCGAAATCAAAGGCTACATTCGAGGATTACCGAAATCGAAGGCTACATTTGAGGATTACCAGAATCGAAGGCTACATTTGAGGGTTGCCGGAATCGAAGGCTAAATTAGAGGGTTACTGATTCAAAAATTCAATAATTATCGAAAATTATAATTGAATAGTTCAGGTTCGAGTTTGGATCCATCACTAATATTAACACGTGACAAGTGTCACATGTGACATGTGAGTACCTCTGAACTTGGATCACAAGTCTCTTAATGAATAGCAAAAAATGCAATTTTTTTAATAGAAAAAAGTGGTATTGGAATAATGCTATAGACAGTAGGGAGCATTGCTACAGAACATTCTGTAAGGTCTTGCTTCCAATGAAGTTAGTAGATGTGATTACTTTATTTCAATATTTTTCCCACCTACACAAACCTTTTCAGATCATGGCGCACTTGGCAATGCACAGGCACACCTGGGTCCTTAGTGTGGGACTTGTTGTAAATACTCATATTTTAGGCACTTTACGGTGTATATTGTATTCAAATCAATGTAGTGTAGAATAAGACCAAATCTACTATGTTGGCATTTTATCATTATGTTTATATAATAAAAAATAACAAAATGTAAGTTATCCTCGTGAAACTATTTCCACTACCAAATTCTAAGGCACACCTCTGGCTCTTTGAAGTGACACCAGTGCTCCCCGACACACCCTCTGAGTATAAACCCTGCAGTATAATACACTCCCTCTGAACACTGGAACGCTATTCTACTAACCATGGCTTTAATCTTTGCATCAAGCCTATTGAGACGTTGTAGTGTTTAAACAAATACTTTATGTAAGGTGCTCCCGCTGAGAAGGTATGTTTCGTCTTCAATAACTTAAGTAAACCTCTTACTAAATTACTCATCCAAACAATAGCAGGTATAATAACATCAACACATAGAATGAATGTTATAACAACAGGGATCAAACGTTTCACAAAACACGTGGAAAAATGGATACCGGTAATTCAAAGCTGTAAACACTGGATTTGGATTCTAAGAAATTACTTCTGATAACTTTTTGCCATTTGTTATATTGTAAAGGACAGAGGGTGGATCTCAACAGACGGCATTTTACGTTTAGTAATATATATAATATATATATATATATATATATATATATAATGAAAAGAATAGGTCATAACCAACGCTCCACAGGTCTTTTCCACAAATTTTATTATTTTCAAAAGAATGCATAGTGCAGCAAAACAGCAACGTTTCGGCCGTGATTTAGTGCCTTTATCAACTCCCTTGCCTATTCTGTCCTGTAAAAGGATTGGATAGAGGTTATAAGTGGGTGTGACAAACTGTTACAAGTTTCTTCTGCAGTATGTTAGGACTGAGCATGTGTAAAGAACATAATGGTCAGTGACCACACTGAAACAATAGGAAATAAAACACAAACCTCATGTTAGAAAGTTAAATTCTCAACAAGCATATTAAAATGAGAGGTGAGACACTGATTACTACTTTTATATTACGGAGATCTGCCTTCTAATTTAGTGTTGTTCTGAGACTTTAGTTGTCCTTTAAAAATTTCTTGCTTGCGCTTGGGGGTATGGGTAGGGCTGAAAAGCAAAAAACAAAAAATAAATAGGTTAAGATCAAGATCTCTGTAAAAAATCTGTTTAAAATGACGCTTCCATATATTAAAATTCTTAAAACACTCACTTCTGTCTATCCACCACTAGAGGTAACGCAGACTTTACTCTGTGCTGTTCTGATGCTTGCTTGGTCTGTATAGGGGAAAAAACACAGATTTAGGTGAGTTAAGGGTACAGTTTTTATTTTATTACTTGGTCTTTATAGCCCCCAAAAATCTCTGCACACAGGAATAAGGTTGCTAACAAACTTTATTATAGCAATTAAAAACAATAAAAAGCATTATAAAACCTTGAAGAATCGCTCCATTAGCCGTTGTTTAAGCTGCACCTCTCTGCTATGGTGCGGTCCCTTTAAATAGTGGTGGTCTTGTGGTAAGGTATAATCCACTTGGCTTGTGAGGTAGTTCCTATGCGTTTTGTTAGCTGTAAAAATTAAAAACAGCAAAGGGCAAGTCCACCGCAAAGCTAAAATTTAACCCCATACTGACCCCACTGGACCCAGGTTCTCCTGCTGTGCCTTTTCAAAGTCCAGGAAAGTGAAGAGTAGAGGCTGTCAGTGACTGATCCGGTGCCTGTTTCTTCCTCAACCTCAACAAGGTCTGAGGCATGCGCAGGGGAGCCCTCCCACCATCCGGATCCATCCTGTACAGCTGTGGCACCTAGCATGAATCCCTATTCCCATAAGGTAATTGACCCCTGCCCACCTCCAACTGCTGTAATATATCTTTAAAAAAATGCTTAGACCGTTACATACAGAGTCTTCTCTCCCGCGGCATCTTCAATGACATCAGCCGTGTCTGTGGTTGGTCGCATTTTAGCCAATCAGACGCGGCTGCCGGTCGGAGATGTTGCGGGAGAAAAAGCTAAGTAACGATCTAAGCATTTTTTAAAATAAATATTACGGCGGTTAGGGGTGGGCAGCTGGTACCCTACCTTATGTGAAAAGAATATTTTCAGGGTAGACATGCCCTTTAAGGAAAGAAGCAACTAAATTAAAGCTTCCTTATGCTGGGAACACATGGGCAGATTTTTCATCCCAATAAACTGATAATTCCGTGTAACGGTCGTTTGGGGCAAAAAATCTGTGCTGCTTTCGGCCATCGCCGAGACCGATGGCAATCGGACTTGGTGGTAAATCACGGACGATCGTGCGGTTCCCTATGGGACCACACGATTGGTGGCGTATACTGTCAGACATGGTCACTATTGCTGTGACCGACAGTTGATTGTCCGGCCGACACTCGCTCGTAACGAACACTTGGTCAGGACAAAATATCCCTTTGTGTGTACTCAGATGGCAGATCTCTAAGAGCACAGAGGCATCCTACTATAAAAGTGGCCATACACATGAGCGATAGATCCCTACCTATTATCGCTCATGCGTAGGGGATATTCTCGACCGATCGTAGTGCCGACGAATGACCATAGTCGGCACTACGATCGATCGGGAAAGATGGAAAATCTCAGTTGGTCGGCTCCATTTACATTAATAGAGGGAGCTGATACCGATCGTGCGGTGTATGGCCGCACAGCCATGTGTGCAGGTTCCCTTTGCAATCAGATACCAATGTGATCTGTCGGCACATTGCGAGGGAAATCGCAGGTCTATGGGCACCTTAACTCCCAGTGTTGAACTGGTATATCCACTTTCCTTTCCATTGGATTCTAAAGACTTGTCACCAAGCACTTAAATGTTTTCTGGACTATCACCTACAGAGAGGAGCTAGCTCACAGCTTAGCAATGCACTAATCCGTTTCCAAAATATTGACATTAAGAGCTCTTTATAAATTATAAAGACTACAGAGAACTAATGAATTATGCTGGGAAATAGTTAAAAAAACAATAGAAATAGCATAAAAATTCAATAGGTTGGATGATATGCTTGGATGACATGGAGATGAAGGCGACAAAGACTCCACTTTTCAAAAAGGACACGATAACTTTGCAGAAACTTCCAGGCTTTGTTAAACATGATTAAAATGCATGAGCTTAGTGCTCAAAGGATCAGACTAGAAAGATCGTCTGTAGCCTAAACAGTCTTGACCCCGTGTGTTTCATCAGCATGAACAACGTATAGAGCAAACAGCAGAACTGAAATGTATAATAGAGGGTGATCTCATCCAGAAATGGATCATCTTACACATAGAACTGTTTGCTCTGGATCTGACTAAACACAGACATTTTGCCAAGAAGACATTGTGTCGTCCATTAAACTGCTACTGAAATCTGAAAATTCAATACCCTTCTATTAAACCCTAATTAGCATGACATCATATATCTAGAATCCTAGATAACTTTTCCTCAAAGCCAAAATGCAGGAAATATAGCGGCTGACTAGAGACGGCTCGAACTCGTACCGAAGTTAGACCCGAACATAGGGGCATATTTATAAAAAAGCGGAATTAGCGCACAAAAATTACCGCCGCACATCACCATTACCGCGATATGTATCTTGTCAGTGGATTATAACTATGTCTGTGATGGGTCAGTAAGAGGGGTAGAAGTGTCCAGGCCCAGATTGTAACCTTTGGGTCAGTAAGAGGGGTAGAAGTGTCCAGGCCCAGATTGTAACCTTACAGTCTAGAGGAGATGGGGATGAGACATAAGGTGAAGTAGATCAGAAGCTATAACTAAGTTGTCAGTGGATTATAACTATGTCTGTGATGGGTCAGTAAGAGGGGTGTCCAGCCGAGAGATGATAAGGGCATGAACTAGAATTTTGGTAGCGTGAGATGTTTTTGTGCAGAAACCAACAGGATTTAGACAGGGTATTAATGTGGTGTTTAAAGTAAAGTTCCGAGTAAAAGGTTACTCCCAGGCATCGCACACAAGGTTTGGGGAGATTGGTGGGTCATTGATGTGGAAAGTAGTGTTAGGTGGGGGGTTAGATCTGGAGGGTGGGAAAATGACAAGTTCAGTCTTATCCATGTTGAGTTTGAGGAAGTGGGAGGACATAAAAGCAGAGATGGCATTTAGGCAGTCAGGGACCCGGGATGTCAGTCAGAGTAACGAGGTCAGGGGCGGAAATGTAAATTTGGGTATCATCAGCATACACGTGGTATTGGAATCCAAAGGAACTAATGAGTTGACCTAGCCCAAAGGTGTAAATAGAGAAGAGGGCCGAGTACTGAGCCTTGTGGTACCCCCACAGGGAGCGGGAGAGTGATGGAGTTGAAGCCAGAGTGGGAAACACTGAACATTCTACCTGAGAGGAAGGAGGACAGACAAGTAATGGTCCATATCTAGTAAGGTTCCATATCTACTAAGGTTCCATATGTACTAAGGTTCCTTATCTACTAACAGCCCATATCTACTAACTGTCCATATCTACTAACGGCCATATATATTAACGGCCCATATCTACTAACAGTCCATATCTACTAAGGTTCCATATGTACTAAGGTTCCATATCTACTAACAGTCCATATCTACTAACGGTCCATATCTACTAACGGCCATATATATTAACAGCCCATATCTACTAACAGTCCATATCTACCAATGGTCCATATCTACCTACGTTCCATATCTACCAACAGTCCATATCTACTAACGGTCCATATCTACTAAGGTTCTGTGTCTACTAATGGTCCATATCTACTAACGGTCCATATCTACTAATGGTCCATATATAGTAAGGTTCCATATCTACTAACAGTCCATATCTACTAACAATACATATTTACTAAGGTTCCATATCTATTTAGGTTCCATATCTACTAAGGTTCCATATCTACTAATGGTCCATATCTACTAAGGTTCTATCAGGGAGATTTAATAAAAGTTCTTATCGTTTAAAATGGTGCTAATTTTGCCCCAACCAATCAGATCTTATGTAACATTTGTAAGCTAACATCTGATTGGCAAAATTTGCACCATTTTAAACGATAAGAACTTTTATTGAATAACCCCCTATATCTACTAATGGTCCATATCTACTAATGGTCCATATCTACTAATGGTCCATATCTACTAATGGTTAATATCTACTAATGGTCCATATCTACTAATAGTCCATATCTACCAACAGTCATTATCTACTAAGGTTCCATATCTACAAATGGTCCATATCTACTAATGGTCCATATCTACTAAGGTTCCATATCTACTAAGGTTCCATATCTACTAATGGTCCATATCTACTAAGGTTCCATATCTACTAATGGTCCATATCTACTAAGGTTCCATATCTACTAACAGCCCATATCTACTAATGGTCCATATCTACTAATGGTCCATATCTACTAAGGTTCCATATCTACTAAGGTTCCATATCTACAAATGGTCCATATCTACTAAGGTTCCATATCTACTAATGGTCCATATCTACTAAGGTTCCATATCTACTAAGGTTCCATATCTACTAATGGTCCATATCTACTCATGGTAAAAACTGACTCTGTAGATGTAAATTGATTATGAAGCGAAAAAGCTGCTCTGCACTCTTCAACCTGGCGCTGAGAAATAAATGGGATTCCGTGTCACTGTAATGTAGCGTTCTCCATTCTACAGGGTCGCTGGGAGGTTAGCCATTAACCTACATTGTGTGACTCAGTTACAGCTGATTCCACAGAGCCCCGAACATGATAATGTAAAGTCTCTCACAAAGAAGGATCCAGGCACACTCTGTGGCTATTAGCCAAAAAATAATCAAAGGTGCTTCCCCAGTCGCTCCTCTACCTGGGACCAGCTATAGCACAAGCAACAAAAAGACTGGGGTTCACACTAATCAGGTCATTCCTTTTATTTCTGCATCACACAAAACACAACGTTTCGGGGAACGCTCTGCCCCCTTCGTCAGAAATAAAAGGAATGTCATCTCATCCCTCTCCTAGGACAAAGGGACATTGTGTGCTCGCCATGCTATAAATGCAGGGAGCAGAGTTCATTTTATATGGAGAGAAATGTACTTATCTCTGTGCAGAGAGAAGATCTGATTGGTTGGGGCAAAATTAGCACCATTTTAAACGATAAGAACTTTTATTGAATAAGCCTGTATGTTCTGTAATATTGGAAAAAACTGGTGAGAACAGAGATGAGAGGTGGTGAAAGTGAGGCCGGACAGAAATGTAGATGGGACTAAAGGCTGTGGGGATGAGCCCGGGCATGCAGAAAAACTATTTCTTATATTAATGATTTTTTCTGTGAAATAAGAGGCAATTTTACCAGTAGATAAACAGGGTGTAGGAGGAGGAGGTGGCGGACAGAGCAGAGAGGTGGGTTTTGTGGGATTGTTTGAAAATAAGGAAGGGGAAATAAGTTTGTTTGGCTGAAGACAAAGCATTGCTGATCCGATGAAGAGCATTTTTGAAATGAATCACTGGGCATGTACAATACTCATAGGTAAGATAACAGAGCAGAGATGGCACGCCCCCATGGGGTAACTTTAAAAAGGCACCTCACATGCTATTGACTGCTGTGGTAGAAACTAGATTAAACAGCTTTAGTTTACGTTGTAAATGGTTATGAATTTGTATAAAAAGAAATTGCATAGAGCTTGGATATGACACCGGGACTAGATGCCATGCCAAAATAATTTTACTTACTAAGAGAACAGTATCCGTATGGTTCCCTGCTGTATAACACAAATACAAAAAGAAGAAAGAAAAAGGATGTTGGTTAGTGGAACTGGTGTTGGAAATCCTACGTAAGAAGTCAATGCTACTGCACTCTCCCCCAGTTGTCCACTCTCCCAACACGCTAGCAAATAGCATGCTTGTTCTTGAAAACATTTTACAGGCAGGGGTAAGCATTAAAAAAATATACCTAATTGTTGCCCCAGGCCTGCTAACTAGTGGTGTAATCGCCCTGTGGGGGAAAAAAATTGGGAAAATTTCTACTGTTGTCAAATTGCAATTTCCAAACCCAGGTCCCTGTCTATTGCTTTTTACCCTGAGTAGTGATGACCCTGAACTCAAACCTAACCCGATTTCGGAATTTAATAAGTTCGAGAGAACTCAAACTTGGTTTCGCTATCTGCTAACCCCGATGGAATTTTGTTTACGCTAACCCTCGAAAGTATAGTTTTTGCTACCTCTATGTAATGTCCATGTTTCGCTAAACCCTGCGAATGTAGCGTTCACTTTCGGTAACCCTCAAGTTATTTCATTTTCGGTAACCCTCGAATGTTAGTTCATATTTTCGGTACCTCATGTATATTTCTATTTTCGGTAACCCTCGAATGTATAGTTCGTATTTTCGTAACCCTCGTAATGTATATTCTATTTTCAGTAACCCTCGATGTCATGTTCTAAATTTCCAGTAACCCTCGAATGTATGTTCTATTTTCATTAACCCTCGAATTCTATTATTTTCGTAACCCTCCAATGTAAAGTTCTATTTCGGTAACCCTCTAATGTATATTTGGTCCCCCTGTTTCGGTAAACCCTCGAATGTATATTCTATGTTCGGTAACCCCGCAACATGTAAATTTCTATTTTTCAGTAACCCTCGAATGTATCGTTCATTTTCGTAACCCTCAGATGTATATTCTCTATTTTCGGTACCCTCGAATGTATAGTTTATTTTTCACGTAACCCTCAAATGTAAAGTTCATTTTCGTAACCCGAATGTTATAGTTTCTGTTTTCGATAACCCTCGAATTTATTCTATTTTCGTGTAACTCCTCAAATGTATACGTGTCTATTTTTCGGTAACCCTCAGATGATGTTCTATTTTCGGTAACCCTCAATGTATAGTTTCTATTTTCGGTAACCCTCAATGTATAGTTGTTCTATTTTCTGGTAACCCTCGATGATAGTTCTGTTTTCGATAAACCCTCGAAATGTATAGTTTAGCTATTTTCAGTAACCCTCGAGTTATAGTTCGTATTTTCGGTAACCCTTCAAATGTAAAGTTCTATTTTCGGTTACCCTCGAATGTATAGTTCTGTTTTTCCGTAACCCTCGAATGTATATTTTATTTCAGTTAACCCCTATGTATAGTTCGATTTTTCGGTAACCCTCCAAATGTAAAGTTCTGTTTTCGGTACAACCCCGAATGTATAGATTTCTATTTTTCAAGTAACCCTCGAATGTATAGTTCTATTTTCGGTAACCCTCGAATGTTATCTATCGTATACCCGATTATTCTGTTGTAACCCTCGATGTAGTTCTATTTTCGGTAACCCTTCGAATAGATAGTTTCTAGTTTCGGTAACCCTGAAATGTATAGTTCTATTTTCGGTAACCCGCGACATGTAAATTTACTATTGCTATCCTACAAATGGTAATCCCGTAACCAAATGTATAGTTCTATTTTCGGTAACCCTGAAGTATAGTTCTATTTTCGGTAACCCCTCGAATGTAAGTTCTATTTTTTCGGTAACCCTCGAATGTATGCGTTCTATTTTCAGTAAACCCCTCCCTAAACCGCTGACAAATAGTGGCTGGTTATTGAAACATTTTACAGTGCAAGGGTAATCATTAAAAAAATATACCTACTTGGTTGCCCCAGGCCTCTACTAGTGTGTAAATCGCCCTGTGGGAAATTGGGAAACATGTTCATACTGGGCACAATTGCAATTTCACAAACCATCCCTGTCTAGTTGCTTTTACCCTGAAGGTTTTTAGTAGGACCTTAACTCAAACCTGAAACCCGAGTTCGGAATTTATAGTGTCAGAGGAACTGCAAACTTGTTCGCTATTCGCTAACCCTCGAATGGAATGTTTGTTTACGCTAACCCTCGAAAGTAGTATTTGCTACCACTCTAATGTAATGTCCTTTCGCTGAACCCCGCGAATGTAGCTCTTTCGACTTCAGTAACCCTCAATGTAAAGTTCATATTTCGGTAACCTCAAATGTAGTTCTATTTTTCCGGTAACCCCGAATGTATATTCTAGATTTGTCGGTTAACCCTGTGAATGTTATAGTTACTATTTTCGGTAACCCTCGAATGTATAGTTCTATTTTCAGTACCCCTCGAATGTATAGTTCTATTTTCGTACCCTCGAATGGTATATTCCTATTTTCAGTAACCTCTGAATGTATAGTTCTATTTTTCGGTAAACCCTCAAATGTAAAGTCTATTGTTTCGGGGTAAACCCCTCGATTTATAGTTTCTATTTCGGTAAACCCTAAATTAAAGTTCTATTTTGGTAACCCTCGACTTAAGTTTTCTATTTTCAGTAACCCTCGAATGTATAGTTCTGATTTTCGGTGAACCCTCAATGTATATTCTATTTCGGTAACCCTCGATGTATAGTTCTATTTTTGGTAACCCGCTGAACTGTAATAGTTCTATTTTCGGTTAAACCCTCTCGATGTATAGTTTTCTATTTTCGGTAACCCTCAATGTATAGTTCTATTTTCGTAACCCTCGATGTATAGTTTTCCATTTCGGTACACCCTCGAATGTTATATTTCCATTTTCGGTAACCCTCCAAATGTACTGTTCTATTTTCGTAACCCCGAATGTATAGTGTCTATTTTCAGTACACCCTCGAATGGATAGTTCTCTTTATTTTTCGGTACCCCGAATTGTATAGTTCTATTTTCAGTAACCCTCGAATGTATATTATTCTATTTTCCGGTAACCCTCGAATGTTTATTTTATTTCAATAACCTCGAATGTAAGTTCTATTATTGTAACCCTCAAAATGTATAGTTTCTATATCGGTAACCCTCAAATGTATCGTTTTCTATTTTCGAACTCGAAGTTTTCTATTGGTAACCCCTCGAATGTATAGTTTTCTATTTTCGGTACCCTTCGATGTATAGTTCCTATTTTCGGTAACCCCTGGTAGTCTTCACCTCCAACACTGCTGACAATGCTGCTTGGTTATTGAAAACATTTTTACACAGGCAAGGGGGTAAGCATTAAAAGATATACCTATTGGTTTGCCCCATGGCTGCTAACTAGTGTTATCGCCCTGTGGAAATTGGGAAAACATGTGTCATAAACTGGGCAAATTGCAATTTCATTCACAAACCAAGTCGCCCTGTCTATTGCTTTTACCGTAGTAGTGATGGACCTGAACTCAAACCTGAACCCGAGTTCGTGAGATTTATAAGTTTCAGAGGAACTCAAACTTGTTCGCTATCTCTAACCCCTGCAATGGAATGTTGTTGTTTACACGCTAAAACCCTCGAAAGTAATAGTTTCTAACCCTGCTAATGTAATGTCCATTTCGCTGAACCCCGAATGCTAGGCGTTCGACTTTCAGTATCCAAACCCTTCAAATGTAAATTTCCTATTTTCGGTAACCCTCAATTAAAGTCTATTTTCGGTAACCCCCGAATGTATAGTTTCTATTTTCGGTACCCTTGAATGTTAGTTTTTTTTTCTATTTTGCGTAACCTCTAATGTATAGTCTTCTATTTTCCGTAACCCTCGAATGTAGTTCTATTTTCGGTAACCCCCGAATGTATAGTTCTATTTTCAGTAACCCTCGAATGTCTAGTTTCTCTTTTCGGTAACCCTCAAATGAAAGTTTCTATTTTTTCGTAACCCTCGATGTATGGTTCTATTTCGGTAACCCTCAAATGTAAAGTTCTATTTTTGGTAACCCTCGAATGTATAAGTTCTATTTTCATAACCCTCGAATGTAGTTTCTATTTTCGGACCCTCACATGTTAGTTCTATTTTCAGTAACCCTCGACATGTATAGTTCTACTTTTTGGTAACCCCGACATGTATAGTTCCTATTTTTTCGGTACCCTCTCTGACTGTATGTTCATATTTCGGTAACCCCTCAATTATAGTTCTATTTTCGGTAACCCTCGCATGTAAAGTTTCCATTTCCGTACCCTCAAATGTATAGTCTATTTCGGTAACCCTCGAATGTATAGTTTCTATTTTCAGTAACCCTCGATGTATAGTTTCCTATTTCGTAACCCTCGCAATGTATATTTTCTACTTTTCATAACCCTCGATGTATAGTTCTATTTTCGGTAACCCTCGAATGTTTAGTTCTATTTTCAATAAACCCGCGAAATGTAATAGTTTTATTATTATGGTAACCCTCAAATGTATAGTTTCTATTATCGTACCCTGCGAATGGGTATAGTTCTATTTCAGTAACCTCAAATGTAATAGTCTATTTTCGGTAACCTTCGAATGTATAGTTCTATTTTCGGTAACCCTCGATAGTTATAGTTTATTTTCGGTAAACCTCGATGTTAATAGGTTTCTATTTCATACCCTCGAATATATTAGTTTCTCTTTATTTGTCGGGTAACCTCAACAAGTATAGTTCTTTATTGGTAACCCTCGATGTAATAGATTCTATTAGCGATCACCCTGCGAATTGTATCGTTCTATTTTGGTAACCTCAATGTATAGTTTATTTTCAGTAACCCTCAATGTATAGTTCTATTTTCGGTAACCTCGATGAATAGTTCTATTTTCGGAAACCCTCACTTATAGGTTCTATTACGGTAACACTTGACGTATAGTTGCTATTTTCGGTACACCTCAATGTATAGTTCTATTTTCGTAACCCTCAAATGTATAGTTCTATTTCGGTAACCCCAAATGTATAGTTTCTCTATTTTCAGTAACCCCTCAATGTAATAGTTCTATTTTCGTAACCCTCAATGTAATTTCTATTTTCGTTAACCCTAACCGAATTATAAGTTCTAATTTTTGGTAACCCTCAAATTAAGTTCTATTTTTGGTAACCCGCGAATGTTAGTTCCTCTTTTTCGGTAACTCCTCAATGTATAAGTTCTATTATCGGTAACCCCTCGAATGTATAGTTCTATATATCGGTAACCCTCAATGGTATCGTTCTATTATCGGTAACCCTGAATGTATAGTTTGTATAGTTCTATTTTCCGGTAACCCTCAAATGTATAGTTCTATATGTACCCTCGAATTATAATTCTATATCGGTAACTCCTCGAATGCTTATAGTTCTATTTTCGGTTGAACCCTCGTAATGTATAGTTTCTATTTTCGGTAACCCTCAAATTTTTAGTTTCTATTTTCCAGTAACCCCTCAATGTAATAGTTCTCTTTCGGTAAACCCTCAAAGGTCATAGTTCTACTATTTATCGGTAACCCTCAAATGTATAGTTTCTATTTTCGGTAACCCTCAAATGTACAGTTCTATTTTCGTAACCCCGAATGTATATTTTCTATTTTCGGTAACCCCGAATATAAATAGTTCTATTTTCAGTAACCTCAAATGTATATTCTATTTTCGGTAACCCTCGAATGTAACTAGTTCCTATTTTCGTCACCCTCAAATGTAAAGTCTATTTTTGTAACCCTCGATGTAAGTCTATTTTCGGTAACCCTCGAATGTAGTAGTTCTATTATCGGTACCCTCGAATTAATAGTTTCTTTATCGTAACCCCAAATGTATAGTTCTATACGGTAACCTCGAATGTATAGTTGTATAGTGTCTATTTTCGGTACCCTCAATGTATATTTCTATTTATCGTAACCCCTCAATGATAGTTTCTATATCGGTACCCT
The DNA here is from genome assembly GCA_019447015.1 of Hymenochirus boettgeri. NCBI lineage: Eukaryota > Metazoa > Chordata > Amphibia > Anura > Pipidae > Hymenochirus > Hymenochirus boettgeri. The sequence continues at coordinate 294,955,615 of CM033476.1, read as the reverse complement.
CGAATGTACTAAGTGTCTATTTTCGGTAACCCATCGCTGGAATGTATAGTTCGTTTTTTGGTAAGCGCCCGGAAGTATGAGGGGTTCTATTTTCGGTAACCCTCAATGTTAGTTTCTATTTTCAGTAAACCACTCGACTGTATAGTTGGTATTTTCCGTAACCCTTGAATGTATAGTTCTATGTTTCGGTAACCCTCGAATGTAAGTTTCTATTTTCGTACCCTTGAATGTAGCATTCGGTAAACCCTCGACATTGCCCGAATTGTGGGAAGAGAAGTGTTTAAACAAGTTTTGTGTGATAGGTTGCAATGTCCCATACCATTTCCCCAGGTGTCCCCCCCAGCCATTTACAGTAAGTTACGCAGTTGCTTCTTTTTTGTCTTATTGCAACTTTGCAAACTATGTTTAGCTCCCCTTTTGACTTTAACTGGTTTTCTGAACTTCCAACTTTTTACTGAAGTTTGGAAATGAACCAACTTCAGTAAGTTGCTGGCCATCCGAACCCTGGTAGTCTGGTAATTACCCACCAGTTTATTTTACCCCAGTTCTTGGTCACTCTTTAGAACCTTTAGTCTGGTTCATTATAAAAGTGTATGCATATCGGTGTCCACTATTTGTGTGCTGGACATTGTAATTAGCTCAGGAGATTTATGGAACCAGATAGTATAAAATGTTTTTTTAATCTTGGATCAATTTACTCTTTTACGAAAAAAAAACCTTATATGAATGCTCTGTACAATGGAAGACTTGGGATCTTTTACTTTAATTACAAACTCAATGAATCTTTTATGGCCAAAGGCTGGAACCAAGCCCTTCTGTTTGTAATCAAGGATGTGGTCTCTGTTCACTAGCGCGCCTGCTGGTGAATGATATCTCATTCAAGTCTATACTCCAAACAACGTAGGTAAGACAAGTATAACAACGTCCATATGTTAGGCAAAGAAGCACGGACAAGACTCGGACGTTTAATAAGCAGGGGGTCCTTCTGGAGGAATCAGTTTATCATATGGCCTTGGTTTATGAATCTGCAGGAAAAAGACCGCTAAAACTGAGCTAACGGCACCCAAAATCTTTTCCCAGCCGCCAAACCACATTACTATCATCTCTTATAGAAAACTGGCTGTAATCCTGCAACTTCCATACGTCTGCTCATATGGCGATAGAAAGGATTTCGGCATCTTTACGATTTCCAGCAAAACCTCATGATCACGATTATCAACAATGGAAATTACTACTATTAAAATAACTGAAGTATGAATATCAATATAGCTCTTATGTAGAAACATGGCACCAATAAACATGTTATACTATATATTAAAGAATTTCTAAATGTTACTCCCCAGCCAATATTGCTATATCCCACATGGACTAACACATTATAATGGGCATTACTACTGTGTTTACCTACATTTCTATTGGACACCAAGGCTAAGAGATGTACATTTCCGAGAACTATGTTTTTCATTGGATCTTGCCGAATGTTTAGATTTGTCACTTTTTTTTAGACTGGGTACACACTGACGGTCCGCTACTGACTGTCCTTCACCACCTAGCAGAAGCCCCCCAGAGGTAATGAATCTTGATTTTCTACCCTGCAGTCCCTTCATATCATTCCTTTATTACCTTGTTTCTAAATTTATAATTGTTTGCCAGATAAGGACTGAGAGACCTATTTCCAAAGGCGCGCGTATTGCTTGTTAAATCACACAACCTTAAACCATTGGTTTTAAACGATTTGTTTAAAGTGATTATAAATTGTTCGATTGCTTTAACGATCGTTAATCTATTATGGATATCATAAAATAACAATACGATTATACAATACGGTAAACGCATCCTATGCTACCGATAATGCAATCAATAGATTTAACCATCCCCTAGAATACCATTGCGATAGTCTAACTGTTGGTATTCCTACAACTGACTCTTTCGTTAAGTTAACGAACGTTAGATGTAATGTACAATCGCCGCCGGCGACATTTTACGGCCAATGGATCGACATTATCGGATCACAGCGCTAAGGCCATATTTAATAGTCCCTCATTATCTCACGTTTCGTTATCATTAATAGTATGACCGTGGCCGTAAATGTACACTGCGATCATACAATTAAGGGACAAGATGATCGGTTATCTTCAAACGTTTCTTTGTAGAGATACCAAGTGGGCGATCGTTACTCTACGATACTGGGTCCGCAGGTTTTACGATTGTTTGATTTTTCAATTTCATCTCTTTATAGAGCTACTGATGCGTCGTATTACATCGCCGTAATGGTCAGAGTAGTTTTCTAATTTGTACGGGCACTTTAACTGTGTGTCTCTGTGTCTAATTTATCTGCAAAATTTCAAATGCACTTTGAGATTTTACAATTCCTAGTTTTAAGTTTCAGGCTATATTATTTTTATTCAGCTTCCCTAATTTATGTATTGTAGTGTCCTCCATATTAAAGTACAACCAAAGTATGTCCTTGTAGAAGTTAAGCGTAATAATATACGTAACAGACGTTTCATTGACTGAACCGATGAACCCCTTCCTGTTTGCACTCTCTGTGTGGCCACAATTGGTGTCGCCTTCACACCCTGGTGTTTATAAAGTCCATAGAAATCTTAAAGGGGAACTAAGAATACACAAAGTTTAATACTCCAACATACTGATGGATTGGTGCACAGTCTCGATAGGGGAGAATCCTGGACAACCAATATGTAGCTGTCACTATGGCTCACTAAGTTTGTGTTTCGTATAGGAGGGTTTTCCGTCTGGGAACATTGCGATCACGACATGCCCATTTGCTATACATTAAAGAATGGTGTCATTAAATATAATTATTTCATACTTGTTCCATGAAACAATCCCTCCATCAATATTAAGTTTCAGAAACCAAAGATGATGTGTTGCGTCTAGCAGATACCATAGAATTCTATTGGCTTGATACAACAAACAGTTTAAAAGTTTTTTGTGCTATTATTTTGCACATCCATTAAGCATGTGAGATACATTTAAGGCTCGGCATGACACAGTAACTCATAACTGACCTAGTGTGAGCAACATCCACGGCCCACACAAGTGTGTGCTTTAAAAAAGCGGGATGGATTGAGATCTAGATCCCGCTAACACGACAAATCAGTTCAGAACCAAACCCTGGAATATGAGTTCGATCCAACTTTCATAGTTTGGTTTTCCGAACTGCGATGTATTTTCGATAATTATTTAAAATTCGATATTTTGCGAAATAACGGACCATTTGCTACCCCCTGATTTCGCCCATAGCCCTCGAATGGCGGCAATTTTCCAGCGATAACCCGACCCTCAAATGTACTGTCCGTATTTTCGTGTATCCTGACATTATTTTTGGTAACCCTCCGCACGTAATGTTTCCTTGTCAGTACCCCCAAATGTATTTGTTTCTTGTTTGGTACCCTTAGCATTGAATTTCGATTTTCTGTACCATCACTGTACTTTCGGTAACCTTCGATTGTAATGTATTTTCGGTAACCCCCCCGAATGTAGAGTTTATTTTCGAAAACCCTCAAATGTAATGTTCATTTTAGGTAACCCTTGAATGTGTTTCAAATTTGGTAACCTTCAAATGTAGCTTTTTTATTCGGTACCCCTCGAATATATTGTTCAATCTCGGTAACTCTCAAATGTATCGTTTGGTAACCCTCAAATTGGCCGTCGAATGTAGCTTGTGTAAACCCTGACAATTGCCTGATTGTGGGGAAAGAAGTGTTTTAAATAAGTTTTGGTGTATTAACAGTTCCCCAGAATCATTTCCCAGTGCCAAAGCCATTTCAGTTAGTTACCATTGCTATTTTATCTGTACTTTATCCCGAACTTTTCAAACTATTTCTCTCCCATGACTTTAATGGGTTTGTTTTCTGAACTTTTATTGAGTTCGAACCGCATTTTCGGAAAAAATTAGACAATTATAAAATCCGCAAGCTGGCCCATTAAAGCCTATGTGAGTTAAAAAATTCCAAAGTTCTCCCTAAAATTAAGAAATGGAATTAGAAAGGGTTCTTGGGACCGTATCGTGCCCCCATTAAAAAAAAAAAACACCGTAAGTACCAAAAACTGCATTTTGTTTCCGTTTTTGATAAGTTGAAATTTCTCGAAATTTTTTAATTTACAACAATCAAAAATATTGAAATTTCTCGAATTTCGGAAATTTTGGAAAATAGTTCAGCTTTTTTTTTAAAAAAAAGGACAAATCCACAAGTCTGATTAGGGTGGATCCCATAAATTGCTTCAGAAACCAGATTCAGATACGGGTCCACTCTCTAGTAGAGATGTACTGTGGGTTCGATAGAACCAGTTTTCGAATTGAATCCAAGGGTTATCGAATTTCGGGCCGTTCGTCTAACCTCGAATGTAACATTCGTTTTCGCTAACCCTCGAATGTATCGGTACGCTAAGCCTAGGAAGGATCATTTGTTCGTTCAATATCACCGTTTGCTAACACATGAAGGTTCCTTCGTTCGTTTCGATAATCCTCAAATGTATTGTTTGAATGTACGTGCGCCAAAACGACAATTGCCCGCCTGACATCAGGAAAGTGTTTTAACAAGTTTTGGAGATAGTGACATGTTCACCAGACATTTTCCAGGTGCCACAGCCATTTACAGTAATTACCACTGTTAGTTTAGCTGTAAATCACTTGGACTTTTCAAACTATCACTCTCCATAGACTTGAATGGTTCCGAATTAACTCTCGAACTCCGAAAATTTTGAAAATTCAAAAACGGAACGAAACTCATCAGTTTGGACCATCTCCATTCTCTTGTAAGGATCTGATACTAGCTACTTTTCCACTCTCCCCCCTGAAAAAGTTTAGTCACGGAACACTAGATTAGCAGCACTGGTTTGTAGTCAGTTTAGACTCGTAGGCTTAAACCATTAAGCATTTACAAGTCCAAAAGGCCTTTATATATGTAGAATATGAACTGAAAAGTCATTTTTTATATAATGTACCGAATGTTGTAATTTCTTCTAGATAAACATTCATATAACGTAGTAATTCATATGATTGTAAAGGATATGAATTGATAAAAGTTTAAAGAGCATGTCCACCCCCACCCACCCCCGAAAATCCCCTTTAAACCCTAGTATCGCAATACTTACCTGGGCTTCCACATTCTTAAAGAATATATTCACCATTAATTTCACTGGTTCCTCAAATTATTTTCCTTGTAGCCATAAGTCATTGTCTGTAATGTCACTGTTCATGGGTCGTACCTGAAGCAAAACCGAGTTGGGGCCGTGCCCCTGCTCTCTGTCCTCCCTACACTCTGGTCTCACCCTCCGTGGTAGCGTGCAGGCCTTTTTAAATAGCCAATCGCACGTATGAAGAAAACATATTCGCAATCAGCTGTTTAAAAAACCAGACCCCGAACTTACGGAGCTGAACCGGACGTTTGGGTCCGGTCTTTTAAAGCCATACACCAGATGTTCGTCAGATTGGATTCATCCAATTGATTGCAAGGATCTGAAGTCTGATAGGAAGAACTGCTCAAAGTTCCCCACACCTGGATGCGGATATTTCGGCAGATTTCCCCTTGAGGTCGGCGGAAATTTTTTTCTTCCTGCCCAGTTTTTTCTGATAACCGCTCGTATTTGTCGTCGTAAAAACTGAAAAAGTTTCGATATATTGAGCAGTTTATCGAATTTACAGAATCAATCAAATTCGACCCTGTGTATGGGGGCTTTAGATAGATTAGACATTCGGATATAGATGAATGTGGTACGATGTAATATCTAACTAGTGTATGGGCACCTTGACACCAGGAAGCAACTTTGATTTGATAGTGAGTCCAGGTTTTGGAGAAAAAGTTTCTATTTGACGTGAACATGCCCTTTAATTAACAAATGCTGATTCTCAAACCAAATTAGTCATGGAAAATAAAAAATGCTTACATCCTATGTAGTGCATATTTGGACTGGTTTTAGGCAGGAGAAACGAGATACGAGGCGGCTCTATTTCATGGATCACCCTGTTCTGCGTTGTCAACTTACACTGTAATTTTAGGACGGACCACAAAAAATGCTGTTGTCATCTTGTTCAGATACAAAATGCAATAGATCTACTTCCTGCAATAAGCGTTTCACGGGATCAGTTGTGCTGTTGGTATGAGCCCCTCTCCGTGCATTTTTATGCTGACAATGCGTCTGTATATTACAACTAACCTCCCCATCACCATCAGATCAGCAGTTCCAATGAATTCTGTAGCTCTTAAACCACCAACATTGACATATGTAAGTAGCCCGCAGGGTGGATTTTATTGGTTGCTTCAAATGCGCATTTGTCCTCCTTATTTCAAATAACAATGTTAAAACAAAAGGACATAATAACAATATGTGCACATGATGCAAAGGGGTCCAATTCCTACTTTACTGTGCCACAAATGCCACAACAATGGGCATACCTTATGTTAACCGTGGCCATTAAACAATTAAAGGAGTCAATGGGCGATACCATTTTGATACCAATGCGAAACAATAGGGCCTGTGACGTTGTAGGGCCCCGGGGAGGCAGAAGACTGGTTTTTAAACATTCAGTGCAGGTAAAGATACGCACGATCCACTATTTAAAAGTTCTCTGCCGGTTTGGTAGCGAAACACACATTTCCCATGCATTTTTAATCATCACCTAAGATGGTGTTTTCAATGCCGGCCAAAAGACATTGGGTCTCCGAAATCTAGTTTAGTGCGCGCACAAACCCTTCCTTACTGTACCTCACCTGCCTGCGGTCGCCAACTGTTCCTTGTTGCGAGCGGCGCACCAGCCTGCGCGTGGGTGCGCCGCACGTAATTACTGTGTCTAGAGGCGCAGGCGATTGGAAGCATTTGGAATGTGGCTGTGGCGGCCCCCCCAGGGTACACGGGCCCAGACAGTGGCTGCGACCTATGCGAGCCCCAGTATCGTAATAAATAGTGATAACAATCGTTATGTACGACTGAGGTTAAAATGACAATACAAATCATTATGTTTGCGATTGTGTCATTGTGGTGTTACTTACCTATTTTTTGTGTGGCACCACCCACAACAAGGCCACCGGCGTAACTGCAGCAACCCCCCCCACACACACACACAGGGAGGCCAGGCCCCTGATCCACCCCCTCCACGATCACTATTTTAAATAGCTATGCAAGGAACATATAAAGGAAACATACGTGCAATCAGCTGTTTAAAAAGACTGGACCCGAACTTCGGTTCGTTTTCTGGAAGTTTCGGGTCCGTTTTTTAAACAGCTAAGCGTACATATGTTTCCTTCATATGCACGAGCACCTGTTTAAAAACAGCTGAAAGCACGTTGTGGCGGGCCTTCCTACCGTCCCCCACCCCAGTTGCAGGGGCCCGTGTTTACGCCAATTAACCAGGCCCTTTATTTGTGTCATTGACAATAACATTGGATGGGAGCCCTTTCCCACCGTGTGTGAAAGCCATTACTTAGTTAACAAGTAGAAGTACTATCAAGTATTGTCCTTTTCTCAGACACATTTATACTCACCTTCCACCCCTCCTTTTCTTCCCATGGCTGCATAGTACCCGGGGTGAGGGTACTTTTCCCAACAGCTGTACTTACTTTCTCCCAGTGTTCCGGTCCTCTCTACAGTCCGCAATGACCGTAACCAATAGGAAGCATTACTCTGCAAAGAAGCATATTTCCCATGACTGTGTCCTGTGTCCCGACCTGTCCCTGACAGTGGCAGAGGGTGAAAACCAACTACGGAGGGCAACTTTAAGTAGGTTTTAATGTTGTTAGATCTCAGGGGTGAGAACTTAGTGATTTAAGGTTATTCCACACTTTATAAAAAGTTTTTATATAATAGTTCATGTTCCCCCCACCCCAACTGCTATAATTATATCATCAGAAAGTCCCCCGATCATTACTTACCTTACCTCTCTCCTTCGTCACAACTGCCGCCCTCTGCTTGCACGGAACTGCAAGCAGGGGGCGGGATAGGCAGCCCGCATCTGTGATTGGCTGAGAGGCAGCCAATCACGGACGAGCTGCCGGATGCTCAGAACGTTAAGTAGATGTAAGTAAGTAATGATCGGGGACTTTCTGATGATATAATTATAGCGGTGGGGCGGGGGAACATGAACTATATTATATAAAACGATTTACACTAGGGGGAGGGAGAGGGAAGGGGGGGCTCTCCTGCCGCCTGCCTCAAACCTTGTTGAGGCGATTCAGGAGCAGGACAGATCCTACACTGCAGTTTCCTGGACTTTGGAGGGGCATAGCAGGAGAACCATTGGGAGCAGAAATGTAAGGTAAGAGTTTTATTAACTACAGTAGGGGACAATAGGGGTTACATACTTTTAGTTTTTGCCCTTTTAATCCTACCCTGGGTACTATGCAGCTATAAAAGGGGGGAAAAGCTGAATATTTGGTCCTTTAGTATTCCTATTCAACTGATTATTTTTACTTTCTGTAACCATTTGCTATTTGACTCTTCATTCTTTGAATTAGCTTATTTTAAGAAAATCATTTTGTCAGAGTAGAAAGCAACACCATGACCCCCTCCTCCGCAAGAAACAAACGTAATATATATGTTTATCCTCAATGTCCGTCTACTGGGCAGAAGCCGAGACTTGGGTGTTCTAACAGCCACTTATAGGTTCGCCCCTACATATCACTGTGGTTTTTCTAAAACATATGTTTGCCAGACCCAGGAATTCCACACATACCATTTCAGCGATTGTGGAATAATGACTCTTTTTGCACAGTTCATTCATTCAATAAATCCCGAAATAGTTATTTTTTTCCTGTAAGACTCGTCTTGTATTCATTACAGAGCGCACATAAAAATGCACATCTGAATACACCGGCATCTGTAATGCGGAGAAGATTAGACATCGTTGTGCATATGGCGAGCAGCTTTTATTGCAAATGATTCCAAATAAATCTGGATACTGGTTCAGAATTTGTTTTAACTCCAATGGAGTCTAGGGTTGGCTTGCATAACTAACTCTTTAGTAATCAGGTTAGAAACTGTGTTAGTCCAGTCCTAAGCCCAAGGGTAACTGGTTACCAGGTTGTCAGGCGTCCTATTTGGGTGGATTGTCCCAACGTGCAGGGACAAAATCCCCAGTCCATCAGTCGGGGCTGAATCCCATGCAAACACCCGCCCTGGCAGCCCCTAACCCCGCCTCTGCCAAGCTCTGTCTCTGTCTCCCCATCGGGAAACCCTGCTGGGGACCCATTTTCAAGTTTTTGCAAATTTTAATTTGCCACCAGCCAATAAAGTACACTGTGGTCAAGTAGACGTACCTTTTTGACTATTACTTCTGTACCCAATATAATACACTATTTCGAAATAGCATAGGCATCGCAATATCTTCATTAACCCCACACTAACCCGATATATTGTGTGTAGTGTGACTTTACACTGATCTGGCCATTGCTGCTTCTCCCCACTAGATGGCCGAACTTCCTGAAGTTTGAGTTTGTTTTTTAAATTTCCGAAATATATTTAAAGTTTGGAAGTTCGAAACTACACCCACTGGGCAGAAATAGTTCAAAAGGTTTGGATTAAATACAGGGGTTTTTCTAGGGTTTTTGACACCTGAAACAATTTTAAATGCCGCCTATCATCAGACGGGTGGTGGCATGTGAAGTTGTGTGGCTTCATCAGGGAACATAGGCGGCTGTGGAGGTAGGTTGGTGGCTGACTAACACTGATTGGTGGACCAGAGGGGTGGCTAACACTGATTGGTGGACTGGTACGAAATGCAGTATGCGGATGGAGGATCTTTTTTAAATGACACCTTTTGATTGTTCTGTAGCGGCGCACCCTGAGCAAATGTTTCAGTTTTTCTTCATGTAGGGTCACCCTGATTAAATACAAAATATAGCAATGGTAACTTACTGTAAATGGCTGTGCACCTGGGACATGGTCTGCGGGAACATGTAATATCCACCAAAACTTATTTAAACACTTCCTTCCCCCCCATGATCATGGCAATTGTTTGTGGTTTTCCTGATGGTATATTACAAGGTAATGACCAATTTTGAGGGTTACCACAAATGCTACATTCGGAGGTTGCCGAACAATAATTTAGAGGTTACCAAACAATTGAAGGCTACATTCGAGGGTTTCTGATTCAAAAATTCAATAATTATGAAAATTATAATTGAATAGTTCAGGTTCGAGTTTGGATCCATCAAATATTAACACGTGACAAGTGTCACATGTGACATGTGAGTACCTCTGAACTTGGATCACAAGTCTCTTAATGAATAGCAAAAAATGCAATTTTTTTTAATAGAAAAAGTGGTATTGAATAATGCTATAGACAGTAGGGAGCATTGCTACAGAACATTCTGTAAGGTCTTGCCTTCACTGAAGTTTAGTAGATGTGATTACTTTATTTCAATATTTTCCCACCTACACAAACCTTTTCAGATCAGGCGCACTTGGCAATGCACGGCACACCTGGGTCCTTAGTGTGGGACTTGTTTGTAAATACCATATTTTTAGGCACTTTACGGTGTATATTGTATTCAAATCAATGTAGTGTAGAATAAGACCAAATCTACTATGTTGGCATTTTATCATTATGTTTAATAATAAAAAATAACAAAATGTAAGTTATCCTCGTGAAACTATTTCCACTACCAAATTCTAAGGCACACCTCGGCTCTTTGAAGTGACACCAGTGCTCCCCGACCACACCCTCTGAGTTAAACCCTGCAGTATAATACACTCCCTCTGAACACTGGAACGCTATTCTACTAACCATGGCTTTATCTTTGCATCAAGCCTATTGAACGTTGTAGTGTTTAAACCAAATATTTATGTAAGGTGCTCTCGCTGAGAAGGTATGTTTCGTCTTCATAACTTAAGTAAACCGTCTTACATTACTCATCCAAACACTAGCAGGTATAATAAACATCAACACATAGAATGAATGTTATAACAACAGGGACAAACGTTTCACAAAACACGTGGAAAAATGGATACCGGTAATTCAAAGCTGTAAAACACTGATTTGGATTCTAAGAATTAACTTCTGATAACTTTTTGCCATTTGTTATATTGTAAAGGACAGAGGTGGGATTCTCAACGACGGCATTTTACAGTTTGTAAATATATATAAATATATTATATAATAATCTATATATATGAAAAGAATAGGTCATAACCAACGCTCCACAGGTCTTTTTCACAAATTTTATTATTTAAAAAGAAGCATAGTGCAGCAAAACAGCAACGTTTCGGCCGTGATTTAGTGCCTTATCACTCCCTTGCCTATTCGGTCCTGTAAAAGGATTGGATAGAGGTTTATATGGGTGTGACAAACTGTTACAAGTTTCTGCAGTATGTTAGGACTGAGCAGTGTAAAGAACATAATGGTCAGTGACCACACTGAACAATAGGAAATAAAACACAAACCTCATGTTAGAAAGTTAAATCTCAACAAGCATATTAAATGAGAGGTAGACACTGATTACTACTTTTATATTAAGGAGATCTGCCTTCTAAGTTTAGTGTTGTTCGTGAACTTTAGTTGTCCTTTAAAAATTTCTTCTTGCCGCTTGGGGGGTAGTGGTAGGGCTGTAAAAGCAAAAACAAAAAATAATAGGTTAAGATCAAGATCTCTGTAAAAAATCTGTTTAAAATGACGCTTCCCATAATTAAATTCTTAAAACATCACTTCTGTCGTCTTCGTCATCACACCCTGAGAGGTAACGCAGACTTTACTCTGTGCTGTTCTGATGCTTGCTTGGTCTGTATAGGGGAAAAAACACAGATTTAGGTGAGTTAAGGGTACAGTTTTTATTTTATTACTTGGTCTTTATAGCCCCCCAAAAATCTCTGCACCCAGGAATAAGGTTGCTAACAAACTTTATATAGCAATTAAAAACAATAAAAAGCATATAAACCTTGAAGAATCGCTCCATTCCGTTGTTTTAAGCTGCCCTCTCTGCTATGGTGCGGTCCCTTTAATATAGTGTGGTCTTGTGGTAAAGGTATAATCCACTTGGCTTTGAGTATGTTCCTATGCGTTTTGTTAGCTGTAAAATTAAAAACAGCAAAGGGCAAGTCCACCGCAAAAGCTAAAATTTAACCCCTACTGACCCCACTGGACCCAGGTTCTCCTGCTGTGCCTTTTTCAAAGTCCAGGAAAGTGAAGATTAAGAGGCTGTCATGTGACTGATCCGGTGCCTGTTTTCTTCCTCAACCTCAACAAGGTCTGAGGCATTGCGCAGGGGAGCCCTCCCCACCATCGATCCATCCGGTACAGCTGTGGCAACCTAGCATGAATCCCTATTCCCATAAGGTAATTGACCCCTGCCCACCTCCAACTGCTGTAAGTATCTTTAAAAAAATGCTTAGACCGTTACATACAGAGTCTTCTCTCCCGCGCATCTTCAATGACATCAGCCGTGTCTGTGGGTTGGTCGCATTTTAGCCAAGTCGACGCGGCTGCCGGCGGAGATGTTGCGGGAGAAAAGCTAAGTAACGATCTAGCATTTTTTAAAATAAATATTAACGGCGTTAGGGGTGTGCAGCTGGTACCCTACCTTATGTGAAAAGAATATTTTAGGGTAGACATGCCTTTAAGGAAAGAAGCAACTAATTAAAGCTTCCTTATGTGGGAACACATGGGCAAGATTTTTCATCCAATAAACTGATAATTCCGTGTACGGGTCGTTTGGGGGCAAAAAATCTGTGCTGCTTTCTGGCCATCGCCGAGACCGATGGCAATCGACTGGTGGTAAATCACGGACGATCGTGCGGTTCCCTATGGGAACCACACGATTGGTGGCGTATACTGTCAGACATGGTCACTATTGCTGTGACCGACATTTGTTTGTCCGGCCGACACTCGCATCGTAACGAACACTTGGTCAGACAAAATATCCCTTTGTGGTTACTCAGATGGCGATCTCTAAGAGCACAGAGGCATCCTACTATAAAAGTGGCCATACACATAGCGATAGATCCCTACCTATTATCGCTCATGCGTAGGGGATATTCTCGACCGATCGTAGTGCCGACGAATGACCATATCGGCACTACGATCGATCGGGAAGATGGAAAATCTCAGTTGGTCGGCTCCATTTACATTAAATAGGGAGCTGATACTCGATCGTGCGGTGTATGGCCGCACAGCCCATGTGTGCAGGTTCCCTTTGGGGACATCAGAATACCAATGTGATCTGTTCGGCACATTGCGAGGGAAATCGCAGGTCTATGGCACCTTAACTCCCAGTGTTGACGGTATATCCACTTTTCCTTTCCATTGGATTCTAAAGACTGTCACCAAGCCTTAAATGTTTTCTGGACATCACCTACAGAGAGGAGCTAGCTCACAGCTTAGCATTGCACTAATCCGTTTCCAAATATTGACATTAAGAGCTCTTTAATAAATTATAAAGACTCAGAGAACTAATGAATTATGCTGGGAAATAGTTAAAAAAAAACAATAGAAATAGCAAAAAATTCATAGGTTGGATGGATTATGCTTGGATACAGGAGATGAAGGCTACAACGACTCGACTTTTCAAAAAGGACACGATACTTTGTCAGACAACTTCCAGGCTTTGTTAAACATGATTAAATGCATGAGCTTAGTGCTCAAAGATCAACTAGAAAGATCGTCTGTAGCCTAAACGTCTTGACCCCCCGGTGTGTTTCATCAGCATGAACAACGTATGAGCAAACAGCAGAACTGCATGTATAATAGAGGGTATCTCATCCAGAAATGGATCATCTTACCATAGAACTGTTTTGCTGGGATCTGACTAACACAGACATTTTGCCAAGAAGACATTGTGTCGTCATTAAACTGCTACTGAAATCTGAAAATTCAATACCCTTCTATTAACCCTAATTAGCATGACATCATATATCTAGAATCCTAGATAACTTTCTTCCTCAAGCCAAAATGCAGGAAATATAGCGGCTGACTAGAGACTGCTCAACTCGTACCGAAGTTAGACCCAACATAGGGCATATTTATAAAAAAGCGGAATTAGCGCACAAAAATTACCGCCGGCACATCGCGCCGTGAAATAGCGCTATCGCCAATTTATAACGGCGAGCACCTTACCGCGATGTTACAGTATCGCCCGCAAGGGACTTAAAATCCTTCCCGACGCCTCTGCTAAGGGGGCGGGGCACACCCCACCCACCCACACCCCCACAACCCTCCAAACCCCTTCCCCGCTCGCGGCAATCTCGGAACAGGAGGCTAGGAGGGGCTGCGGGAAGTGCCGCAACAGGTGGTCGCGACCTCCCGCCGCCCACCCCTCCCCAGCAACCCTCCAAGCCCCCCCCGGGAATGGGAAGGAGGGATAACCGCTGGAGGGGTGGAGGCACGCCTCCAGCGGGCCCTGAGAAGGGCCTTTTGGGGCTTAAGGGGTCCCACAAGCACGAACCGGGAACCCCCCTCTCCCCGGCCCTATCAGGGCCTTTGCGGCACTTACAATTGCCTTTGGCGGGGTCACCCCCAGTGTGCGGCTCTTAAAAAGCCCTTGGGCGGCGTCCTTCTTTCTTCCAGTCCCGGCAACACCAGCTCCGCTGAGCCGCCAACCCCCAAGAGGTACCCCTGCAGCCGCCACGACCTCAACGGGCCGATGTTGGCCGGCGTCTTGATCCGAAGCGACGTCTTGATCCAGATCGACGGTTCGGCTGCGACACCAACCCCACTCGGTCGCCGATGCCAGGCAGACTCACTGCGGCCGCCAGTGAGCCCGCTGGCACCGCGCCCTCAGCGGAGCCATGTGCCAGCCGCTTACTTTCTTCTTCTTTACATGCTTTACATTACCAATCAGATTTCTGGAAAGTTCTGAAATCTGCTTGGTTAATTTAAAGCATGTAAAGCAAAGCATATAAAATTGACCAATCAGAAATGAATTAGGGGGTTTCTGCAACCTATATAAAGAGTGCACTCGCTGCCGAACTCAGATGCCATCGCAGTAGATGGCTCCCTCCTTCCCCCTCCCCGGGAGCGGCCGGGCGGGGGGGCTTGGAGGGGTTGCTGGGTAGGGGGTGCCACTGCGGGTGGTCGCGACCACCTGCTTGCCGCCCCTTCCCGGACGCCCCTCCTACCTCCTGTTTCCGAGATTGCCGCGAGCGGGAAGGGGTTTGGGAGGGGCTGCTGGGAAGCGGCGGCGGTTGTCTCCACCGCCGTGGGCGGGGTGGGCACTGTCCCGGTGCGGCCACCCGCCGCGGGTGAGCTAGTATCGGCTGCTTTTCGCCACCTTCAAGGTGGCGAAGTAAAACAGCCGATACTAGCGTGCGAAACACATACCCGTCTTTTAAATAGAAGCGGCGGTAACAGGTAAGATCCCGCGAAAGGGTTTAACGCTTCGTTAACTTTCTCGGCCGTTTTCAGACATTATAAAATCGCGTTTAAACGCGATTTATGCGTTAATGTCAGGAAAACGGCCGCGAAAACTTAACGAAGTTTTATAAATATGCCCCTTATTCGGACAAACTCGGACATTTTAGAACTTCCCGAACTCGTGGACATATTTTCAATAATTATTGAAAATTAATGAATTTTTGAATGATGAAATCAATAACCCTCGAATGTACCGTTCCCCAACCCTTGATTTAGGTCATAACCCTGCAGCCATAACTCTTGAATATATCGTTTTGTAAGGTTCGGTAAACCTCAAATTCGGCAATAACCCTCGAATGTAGTAATTGTGGGAAAAGTTAGTGTTGAACAAGTTTTGGTGATATGTACATGTTCCCCACACCATTTCTCAGGTCTCGGAGCCATTTACAGTAAGTTTACCATTCTATTTTACCAATAAGTGTAACTTATATGTGTTGTTATTATTATTATTGTGGATTTATATAGCACCAACATCTTCCGTGGTGCTTTCAGTTGCATTTATATACATAAGAAACACAACATGTTACATCACAGGGTAGTGCAAGTAATACAAGTGCAAAAAATGTAAGTGCTGGTCCGCAGCATTCAGTGTGCAGTTACAGCATTACTGTGTACAGTAGGAGGAGGCCCGCCCAGAACTTACAGTCTAAGGAGGGGGATGAACAATAAGGTGAAGCAAATCAGTAGCTATACTAGCTTGTCATGGATTTAACTATTCTGTGAATGGGTCAGTAAAGGGGGTAGAAGTGTCCAGGCCCCAGATTGTAACCTTACGTCTAGAGGAGATGTGGATGAGCATAAGTGAGCAAGATCAGTAGCTGAACTAGCTTTGTCAGTGGATTATAACTATGTCTGTGATGGTCAGTAAGAGGGGTAGAAGTGTCCATGTCCAGATTGTAACCTTGCCTGAAGAGGTGATTTTGAGGCTGCGTTTAAGATATGAAGTGATGACGATGTGACAGTATAAAGTAGGAAGGGTTCTAGAGCAGAGGGGCAGCATGAGAAAAGTCCTGTATACGGGTGTGGGAGGAGAGGTAATTAGAGTGGATGAGGGGAAAATCATTAAGCAGAGCAGAGGTTACGCCTTGGGTGTAGATCGTTTTATCAGATCAGAGATGTATGGGGGGGCTGATTGGAGAGAGCCTTGTAGGATAAGGTTACAGCTTAAATTGGATCCTTTTGATAATGGGAAGTCGTGGAGAGATTGACAGAAAGGGGCAGCATGTGAGAAATGGGAAGAGAGGTGAATGAGCCTGGCAGCAAGTATTAAGGACTGATTGAAGTCAGTTGCTTGGTAGACCACACAGGGGGTGTTACAGTAGTCAGCCGAGAATGATAAAGGGCATAACTAGAATTTTGGTACGTGAGATGTTTTTGTGCAGAAACCAACAGGAGTTAGACACGGGTATTAATGTGGTGTTTAAAGTAAGTTCGAGTAAAAGGTTACTCCCAGGCATCGCACACAATTTGGGGAGATTGGTGTGTCATTGATGTGGAGTAGTGTTAGGTGGGGGTTAGATCTGGGGGTGGGAAATGACAAGTTCCAGTCTTATCCATGTTGAGTTTGAGGAAGTGGAGGAACTAAAAGCAGAGATGGCATTTAGGCAGTCAGGGACCCGGGATGTCAGTCGAGTACAGGTCAGGGGCGGAATGTAAATTTGGGTATCATCAGCATACACGTGGTATTGGAATCCAAGGGAACTAATGATTTGACCTCACCCAAAGGTGTAAATAAGAAGAGGGCCGAGTACTGAGCCTTGTGGGTACCCCCACAGGGAGCGGGAGAGTATGGAAGTTGAAGCCAGAGTGGGAAACACTGAACATTCTACCTGAGAGAAGGAGGACAGACAAGAGAGTGACGAACCCTGGATACCTAGGAGGATAATGTGAAGCATAAAGGTTAATCGACTGTATCACAGGCTGAAGAACAGTGAAGCAGAAAAAGTAGGGAATAGTGGCCTTAGATTTAGCATATTAACCAGATCGTTAGTAACTTTGGTGAGAGCCGTTTCCATGGAGTGGTTTGGCGGAAGCCAGACTGTAAGTGATCAAAGAGTAGTTGGCAGAAAAGTGGTTAACCAGTTCAGCATAAACGTGTTGTTCAAGCAGTTTAGATGCAAACAGGAGAAGAGAGGCCGGTAACTGGATAGAGCAAATGGATCCAGAGAAGTTTTCTTGAGAATAGGGTTATACAATAGCATTTTGAATGAGAGGGAAAGTACCCTGGGTAGGGCCAAGTTAAGAAGAGATGTAGGGCTGGTTGTAAGGAAGATGAGAGATGGGGAATGAGAATGTAGGGAAAGGGGTCAAGAGGGCAGGTGGTGAGACGGGCCTTGGAGAGAAGGCTTGAAAGTCTATCAGGGAGATTTAATAAAAGTTCTTATCGTTTAAAATGGTGCTAATTTGCCCCAACCAATCAGATCTTGTTTAACATTTGAAAGCTAACATCTGATTGGTTGGGGGCAAAATAGCACCATTTTAAACGATAAGAACTTTTATTGATAAGCCTGTATGTTCTGTATATTGGAAAAAACTGGTGAAACAGAGAATGAGAGGTGGTGAAGTGAGGCCGCAGAAATGTAATGGGACTAAAAGGCTGTGGGGATGAGCCCGGCATGCAGAAAACTATTTCTTATATTAATGATTTTTTCTGTGAAATAAGAGGCATTTTACCAGTAGATAAACAGTGTGTGAGGGAGGAGGGCGGACAGAGCAGAGAGGTGGGTTTTTTGTGGATTGTTTGAAATAAGGGAAGGGGAAATAGTTTGTTTGGGCTGAAGACAAAGCATTGCTGATCCGATGAAGAGCATTTTTGAAATGAAAAAAGTCAATGGTCTTGTTGCTTTTTCACCATTGTCCGCTCAGCTACACGTCAATGGTCTTGTTGCCTTTTCATCTCTTTAATTCTAGCCATGAGCCAAAGTTGTGGGTTAATGGACTAAGGCGAGAGGTGGTTAGAGGGTGCAACAGCATCCAGAGCGAGGAGACAGTGTTGTGGTAGTGGAAGCACAAGCTCGGGGTCAGAAAAGAAGGCCATATTTATGAGTGGTAGAGAGAAAGGGAGAGTGAAGAGGGGTCAGGCTGCCAAGTCTCGGCATCTGTTGGGTGTATGTAGAGTTGGGGTATTGGCCGGGATGGATGAATAAGAGATAAATTTGAGAAGGTTGTGATCGGATAATGGAAGGGAAGTTAGAAAAGTTAGATAAGGATCAAGCCGTGTGAAGACTAGGCAAGAAAAAGTTGGAGGTAGCAGAGTTGTTTGGTGTCAATGGGGATGTTAAAGTCCTCGAAAATTACAGTGGGGATGTCCAAGAAGGAAATAGAGTATACAATGCGAGAATATTGACGAAAAACTAGTGGTTGGCCTGGAGGCCGATAATACACAACAATCTGTCAGTGTGTGGAGAATAATACGAATGGAGTGAGACCAAAGGAAAGCTATTACGACAGAGCATGCGTTCCAGAGTGACGCGATTAAGGGGGCTGGAGAAAGGGGCAGATGTTTATAATATTCCCTGGGTTTACTGTATTAGTGGATAAGGAAGTGTAAAGCGGGGTAGAAGACAGGGTGGGAATGGGCTGAATGTGTTATATATACATATATATATGTTTATAGAAGACAATTGGTTAAGTCTTCTACTCTTCTTATGTTTAGATTTTCTTGTTTTAATAAAAAGTTTTTTTTTTTAAAAAGTTACCATTGATATTTTAATTGTATTTAGAACTTTTTGACCCCCCCCCATTGACTTTAGTGGGTTAATTTTCAAACTATAGAACTTAAAGGGGAACTGTGGTCCCCAAACAAGATATAAAGAAATGACTGACCAGAAAGTTAATGGGTGGGAGGCTGACATGTGACATTCCTAAGGCTTCTCCTGCACAGTGCCGCCTGTGAGCACAGCCACAGACTCCCTTAGTGTGTGAGGGAGACAGGAAGTCCCTCCTCCCCTCTGCTGTGTGAAGTCCTGAGAGAGAAGGGAATCTACAGCCCTTCTCTCAGAGTTCTCCCTCTGTTTTGTGTAGGGGGAGGTCTGAGTGGCCTACGGCACCCACAAACGGGTGGGGCTTGTGCACGTGTGAGTGGGCGGGGCTTGTGCACCCGTGAGTGGATGGGGCTTGTGCTACCACAAGTGGGTGGGGCTTATGAAATCGCAAGTGGGTGTGTCTTATGCACCCACTGGTGGGTGGGGCCACAACACCCATGGGTGGGCGGGCCCACATGGGGCTGAAAGAGAATGGGCCAAGGGGGGCCTGCAACTGGAGGGACCATGGGGTCCATGAGGGGGAGGGACCAGGGGGGAGACACAGGGCAGATTGACTGACATGGTTTCAGAGCAGGAAGCAGGAAGTGCAGGGGACCTGGTGATGCTGCTGCCATATCACACACAAAAATGTAAATATCTTCAAAACTATGCAAAATAAACAATGAAAATACATTGCAAAAATTCTTAGGAGAGCATATCCTATCAATTTACCTAAAGTCATTTTTGGACCACAGTTCCCCTTTAAACTTTTCCTGAATTCTATAGTTCATAAACAAACCCTAGTTCGGCCATCTCAATGGCTGACCATCAGGTAGCAATCTTGACCATTTTCTTTCATTACGCTGTACCTTGCACTGCCATATGGTTTTAATTAAGCAGTTTTTTCTAGACATTACTGTATGCTGCCTTTCTACATTTCTTTAAGGTTAAGTAGAACCCACAAGTTATAATTATAATGAATTACATAAAACAGTGGCAGGAAGGCCTCAGACTAAACGTAATTATAGACGTGAAGAAAACAGAAATCCGAGAATAAAGCATTATAAAAGATAAAGGTTTACTCATTTAACAATGAACTGCACGTTCTTCATTATTAATGTGCCAATAAAATAAGTCATGTATAGTATATAGGTTCCTTTTGCACCAGTCGAAAGCAACTGATTGGGTACCACGTCCTGCTGGTACAATTAACTGAAAGCTCAGTCAGGCTACAGTCAAGGAACATTTATTTCCATACAAGCTCAAGGTTACGTAAAAAGGGCCGCTGTAAAAATAGAAAATAGGGGCAGGGAAAGTGATATACAACCACACTCTCGTTGTTGTTTGTAAACTGTAACTCCCCATCTAGTGTCCTGTTAGTCATTGTTTGGATGGCTGGGAAAAATGTCTATTTGCTGTTTTAAGATGTAAAGTTTAAGATGGATCCCTTGAATTTGGTAGGCAGACTGTGTATCATTACTTCACTGGCATTTAAACCTTCTGCCATCATGGCTTTGGGCCATGAACACTTTATTGAGAAATAGCTTTTTTATTAAAGGGTAATTTCAGTACAAATACTTATCATTTAAGGAACAATAAGGAGTATTTTCTCATTCCAGTAACTTTAATCTGCCCATTCAGTGTTTTGTCAGTGCACAAATACTTCCTGTATGCAGGATGCTGCAGGACATGCCCTCAGCTCAGCTCCCTGGTGCAATCAGTTGCTCAGTAGAAATCTGAGCATGTTTGTCCCACCCAACATCCAAATGAGGTTGGAATTACTCTTAGAGGCATCTCAAGACAAAGTGCATCCTGGGAAAAGTAGGATTGTTGCAGGACCTGAAATGGCAGATCACTATGACCACAGCAGGAAATAGCAGCGATCAAAGATTAAAATTGAAGAGAATTATTACGGTATGGGTAATGAAAATTATATGTTTTTGATGTTTTTTAATCTTTTTTATATTTATCATCAAAATTTGCATGTGCACAATGTTATATTCATACAGCTCATGGAAGCTGACTGCCAGTTAGACCCATCTCCATTGCCTTCATATATGCTGTGGATAATGAAGACCAGGCTATATTTTCCTAAACTCTAATAATAATAATTCATATAAGTCTGGTCAAATCATCATCTGACTTGAGCCATGAAGTGTTTAATGGAGATATCATCACCTGCTATGGACTATATTTATATAAGTGAGGCAGAATCCATATTTGGATTTTGTATGGATGTTTTTATAGTATGTATTATGCTAGCCATATACTATAAAACTTACCTCTCAAAGTTCCTATGATGTTTAGACCATGTCTGGCCCAGTCCCATTTCTGTCAGCATTTGATCACAAAATAGATCAGCCAGGATGGGGGATTTTTCAGGAAGGTTCGGAGGTTAAACCAGGGGCTTTTAAAATATTAGAGCCGATGAATCAAATCTGTCAAATACCTGTGTGTATAACCAGCATCAGAACCTTAAAATATAGTGGTTCTGGTCTCTTTTACTCCGGGAATTACCAGTGCTTTATTTATTATTCCAAATTACATGGTCTAAGCAAATCCCAAGTCCCATTTTAAAGGGACAGTTCATTGGAAATTATCGATATTTGTTAAATGGTTAGTTTGTGTGATATCTTCTTAATTATTCTACATATTCTCTCCCATTTTGAAAAATCAGTTGATTTCATACCCTTTGATGTTCCCTGCTGTTGACATAGTGAGCTGACATTTTAGGTTCTAATGGTCCTTCTTCTTCCCAGGATGCACCACTTCCTTTGAATGTTCCTAACATTAATTTCTACTGATTGGCTGTTGGATGGGTCAAAGATGCTCAGATCTCTACTGAGCAACTGAATCAACCCAGGCGCTGGGTCAAGGGCAAGACCATAACGGTCTCTACTAGGGGTCCTGCAAACAGGAAGTCAGTATTTCGGTTGCAGTTATTTATACACAGACACAATGCTGAATTGGCAGATTAAGGTCATTAAGGTCATTGGGATGGGAAAATACTGTTCTTTTTTTCTGAAAAGCATATGTATTTGCATGGAACTTCCCCTTTAAGGAAAGTAAAAAAGATTGTCCAGTCTGCTGAATATCCGTTTTCTAATTAGCCTAATGAGATGCACATTCAGATCATTAATAAAAAATAGATTTATTTGGGACAAGTTCAAGCCACAGAACTCACAGCTCTCTGTTGTACAAAATAGATTCTGTGTTTTACAGAAATATTCTGCATATCATTGAGTTTGTTCAGCTGTGTGGAACAGTTGTACATCACAGGGTCCTTTATATTCAGGCTTCAGCAAGGCTAAGAAACATCAAACCAGGTTTGGCTAAAAGCGAAGGAGGAAAATGTATTTATCCGGCCAAAAATAGTCTGTATTCCATGTTTGATGAAGGTTGTTTTTTCTTTCATCCCGCAGAGCTATTTAAGTATATGCTGTACTAGAATCAAAGCTCTAGGACTAAAGGGATATGGTCCTTCATTATACCTACAAAGCATGCAGTGCTTTCCATTAACGCCATCAATGAATGTGCAGTCGTAAAAAGTAAAATAGTAAGTAAATGGGACTATAAATGGGCACACCCAAATAAAAGGTGCGGGATTATGGGTATCAGTTGGCAGGCTGAATGGGTAGCTCTGGAGATCTGCTTTTTTCACTAATTAAACATTAAAGGACATGTCCTCCCTTAAAACAAAAAAATGGTAAATTGTCGGTTATCTGCCCGCAACCCTGAACTGCTATTTTTCCAAGTTTATTACATGCATTTGTAACCAGATATTTAATAAGTTCTCTTCTGTTCTATCAAAGGTATCTGCCTCTTACCTTTGTTCAAATAGCTTTTTATATGCTTGAGCATGTTTAGAGGAGGCAGCAGGTGAAACAGCAGTCAATCATTGTTTGTGAAGTCAGCAGTCACAGCCTTGATTGACTGCATGGAGGGAGGGGCAAGCCTACTCTGCCCGAATGGAGACAATAGTAATGCTTAAATATTTACAGGGTTATTCAATAAAAGTTATTGTTAAAAATGGTGCTAATTTTGCCCCAACCAATCAGATGTTAGCTTTCAAATGTTAAAGAAGATCTGATTGGTTGGGGCAAAATTAGCACCACTTTAAATGATAAGAACTTTTATTGAATCTCCCTGGTTGTTAGTAATGCAGGTAATAAAGTGCAAAATATGTCAGTTGTGGTTGGGACCACATTACTGATAATTGACCGTTTTTTGTTTTAATGGTGAACATTCCCTTTAATATCATTAATATAATACAATTGAGGATGTAATTTTACCCCTAAACTGCACTCTGACCACCTAGAACTCATTTTATACAAACATAGAAAAGATAATCAATGCACATTCCTAGGCCCCATACAATATCATATCATCTGCATTTTATTAAAAAGAGAACATTACAATTTTACCCCTCCAGTATCATGCTTCGAGCTGCAATCTATGCAATCTTATAGCAGTATGAAGGGTGGTGTTTTCAGCTAGCACTGTGAGCTATGACATCACCAGCACCATTGCTCCATTCTCTGTGCCTTAGTCACGAGCTTGCCCAGTTGTATCCTACTGATATAAATGTCTTTAAATAGCTTCAGAAAATTTATTTTTTTTTGGGGGGGGGGGGCTGGGGGGGGCACTTGTATGGAGTTATGACACAGAAAGATACGCCCCTGATCAGTGTGCTGGGTTTTATTTAAACCCCAACTGATAAATGCTGTGAGTGCCATTATGGGGGACTACTTTTTTGGTCTTTTTTGACACAGAGTGGGAAAGGTTGTCCAGGGTCTCATTTGGGGGGAGTTTGTTTAGTTCCTTTAGTCTGAATTCTGATGCTCAGAGGAGCCCAGGCCAGAATCCTACATTACAGCCCTGAGGTTGTAGATTTGCCACTAACAGCTGGCAAGCTGGCTGTTAGATTGGCTGGAAAGCTGTATTTGATTTCATACACAAGAGCAATAGGGAATGATGACACAAAACTTCTAAAGTATTGGCCATCAAAACCAGGTTTTTCATAGTCTTCGGGGGTGGTGGAAAACTCTGCAAAATGTGACCTCTACTTCTACTTCATACATTGTATGGCCAGAATCTATGGTTCGTAATCCAGGCATGTCACAAACAGTCCAAAATAACATTGTCCCTGACTAAACTGTCTGACATTCATTATTGTATTTGGGCATTTTGATTGCAAACCTTCAGTTATAAGTATCTTCCACAGACATAAAAATATGTGGAATCCGTTTTTTTTATTATTTTAATACATCAATGGACTTGTTAACAAAATACCTTCCAGTACTGAAGAAACCACATAAACTTCTCTGATTCCTTCTAAAGAAAGAACCCAAAATTCCCTCTTTATTTTGTTTCCATTAATTATTTGTACTTCTAGTCCGTAGACTGAAAACATTTTGTCATGAGTCTTAATTGTGAAACCACTGAACAAACACGGCCCTTTCCCCTTCATTTTATGGAAGGTTGTTTCGGTTGTTGGTGCGTTTAAGAAATGAAAGGAAAACTGATTCATCAATTTCCATGGAAAAAGAAATGGGATGGGGGGGGTGAAAATTAATTGTAATCATTTTATCATAGCTGACATTGCTTAGAAACCAAAGAGTATTTAGTCTAAATCCTTCCCTAAAAGCTGCCATCCCCTGGATGTGTGCTGTGTAGGAACTCTGTTCCTGGTCTCTTGTGACCTTTCTTCATGAATGAGCCTTTGTGCCCTCATTCACAAAAATGTATGAAATGCACCAAAAGGATGGCAAGTCTACAGGCCTGAAAAGCAAACAATTTTCAGAGTATATCACAGCATAAGGAATGATTGTGGTCCCTACTGTATATCTCAAATGAACACTTGTAAAAACACGTAGACCTTCTACTCCTGGAATGATCCACAGCAGCTGTTGAACTGAACCAGCCCTTTGCATGTCAAAGGCTAAACTGTTCATGTCCTGTGCAAGCTGCTATCAAACCCTGTATATTCCAGGAAAAAACACTGCGGTCAAACAACAGCTCTCTATGTCAATAACTGATTTTATTACCTAACATACATCATACCGTATTTAATAGAGTCCTTCTGTTTGGACCAGTTATTGTCGCTGTTCCTCCTTAATCTGAGACTTTGCTTTTCTGCTTTATCTACAGGGAATAACTGAACTGAGCCCCTGCAGTGTTGAGCAGAGAGGCAATATAGATAGCACCAATTGTCCTACAGAAGTAGAAATCACATAATGTTATCCCTTCAAAGGGTTTACTGATTTTTATTAAACAGCCAGTGCTGCTATTACCAATAATTCCCTATTAGGGGCAAAGCTGAACTTTAGGCTCCTGTTTCTGATTCATCTTTTTTATTCAAAGTGCAATTCCACTCCTCATTCCTCAAATAAGAAAATGTATATAGGTAAATCTAAACTGCAAAAGATAGAAGTCTTAAAGATGTAGGACTAACGTGAAATGCTGCTGATGTCCAGTCCTTTTTTTGCTTGAATAATCCAGTTAACAACTGTAAGTCATATACATGGCATTTGACATCACAGACAATCTCTGAATATCATGAATGTAACCTTTAGAGAGTCTATTATCCATTTTGTAGACAGAATTTGAAGTCTACACACTGTAGAATTTCTTAATAGCAGCCATGGTCACAGTTTGGGGCATGTTAAACTTAAGAGAGAAACAATTTTTCTACACACTACTACAACAAGACTGGTAAGCCTTGTAGACTCTTCCACTGCAACCCCAATGCTGTGTTAGAAAAAGAAGAAATAGACTTCACTAGACCCACCATGGACTCTGTGCTGTACAGATTTATTCTAGTTTCTTATATCTCTTATAGGTGCGATGTTCTGGAATTCATGTATCCTTCTAACATTCTATATCATTCAAAACCTGGACAAATTATCCAGGCATGCACACTAGACAAAAGTCCAGCATGTATCCCTGCCTTGCAGCTTGGATGCCAACTTACTGTACATCTATGTGATGTATATACAAGGGATTATGGTAAGTAAGTATGGATCTTATTGGATTAAGTTGAGATATTAGAGGTATGAGAGTTTTATTTCCTTTTTACACAGACATCTCTTTATGACATTAGACTGGAAAAATTTAAAATTACTCTTTATGTTGTCTCTCTCCTATAACAAATGCCATCAGAATTCCAGTAAGGTCACAGATGTAACCAAGGCCAAAGATATGAAGAACCTTGGATGAAGATATACAGACTCTCACAGGGTTTGAATTTGACATGGACATTTTTTCTGACAACATTAATCCTGAATGAATCTTTCATGTTCACATTGTTCTATTGCCTTGCTTTTGTTTATTCCATTCAGCCTCTGGAACTATCCTCGATTGTCAAGCCAAACTGCACTGCTTTACCTCTCAACATATAACGTTTAACCTGAGATTAACGATGGTGTTTTTAACTCCCACTTCTGGCTATGGATGCTCATCACTCACAATGAGTATGCTATTAAAGAATGTGTTTTTAGCATAGATGGAAAGATACTAGGAGGAGTGAAAGATTGCACTTGTCTTTATTTTTAAATGGTTTGACCCATACAGGAAAGAATGTTTGAATTTGGATCATACATTTGGATTAACCCAATCACACTACCTGCCTTCTTGTAGGCCCTCTCGGAAATAATTATCTCTTAATAGGAAATTCATTTTAATCTATTGAACTAATTGGTCAGTTACTATGGGCCAAATTTATTAACCTGCGGTAACAGGAAGTTACCATTTGTCCGTACAATACAATATAGTAGACTACCGCGATAGTATTGTAAAGGTAATTGTACAATTTTACGATCACTGTCATAAAACTGTACAAACCGATTGTTAAAGGCACGGTATTGCAAAATACTTTTAGAAATATGGCCCTGTGAGAATGCACAAATGCTTAAAAAGGATCAACAAAAATGTATTAAACCATTAATCTTGCAAATCTTTTTTTTCTCAATTAACGATTAAAATCGTTCTCTAACATTAATGTGACACTATGCAGTAACCAACTACCCTCTGGCTACTCCCACAGTTAGTGTCTCTGACACTCATCCTATATGTCGGTAAGTTGTGCAAATGAAGGGGAAAGCAGACTGTAAAAGGAGCCAGAAATATTTAGTTACTGCATATGTATAGTGTCCCTTTAAGCTTTTAAACTTATTGATGGAGTAAAGGGCATTCCATATGTTGAGTATGGTGCCATTCATACAAATCTTGTGTCCCTTCAGTGAGACTGAAATTGGAATAAACACAGGCCTGGTCATTAAATCTTAGATGAACCCTACAGGAAAATATGCAAAATGTTTTCTTTTTGAGGAAGTAATTAGTACTCACATAAAACACAGGATTCTAAAAATCCCTTTTCATGTTAGGACGTCTTGTTTTTTCCAGAAGCAAACTGTAGAATTAGACTTGCAGGAACGTGACACCTTTCGTTTTTATACATTTACATCTCTTGTAGAAAACAGCTCCATATGAGCCTCATGATACTATCTGTTTATTTCTATCCAATATTACATGTTACATTTAGTAAAATGAATGTCACCTTCTACCAGCCATAATTTCGCAAATATTATTTACTATTTCGGAAACAAACTCAAGTAAGTGATTATTTATTTAATGAAACTAAATTATTAGAACAGGTAGAATTTGTTGACTTGAAATAGCTTTAAAGGATTGGTACACTGGCATTGTTTTTTTTTTAATTGCCCATTACTGGAAACTAAAATTTGTCTCAACAATCACTGTGCCATATATAGGTATCTATTCTGAACCATCTTACACTTCAGCTGTCAATCAAGTGCCTTAGGTCCATATTCATAAAGGCGCAGTATGGCTTTTTAGCAATACCGCGTTCGGTTTAACGCTCGGTTTAACAATCGTTAATTTGCGATACCGCACATTCTTAAATATGGCCCTTAGTATCATAAACTCTGTTGTATGTATAGTTTTATTGTAGCTGGAATGGTGACAGTTGGTATGTGAACTGCATGGTGGGACATTCCCTCTCCCAATGCAGCCTCATAGAGATTACTGAGCATGCTTGCCCTCACAGAGAGTCAGATAGTCTTGCAGGGGGCTGGGGGACTGAGGGACTGAGCTTGAGAAGTACTGGATTGAAGTCATGCTGCAACACAAACACATCAGAGTAAGTGCTGCTTATATGTATTCATTTTTAGATTGAAATGAGGCAAAGTAATTTTTTTCAGTGTACAATTCCTTTAAAGACCAAGAAGGTTTTTTTGTCATGGAAAAACGGCATTGCCATATTTGGAGACGGGATGAATCTTTCATTTTCCTTTTTTGAAGCAATGCTGGAAGTGTTTTCTAAATAAGTTTTGCTTGTCATTGTCTGCTTC
Source organism: Hymenochirus boettgeri (assembly GCA_019447015.1). Lineage (NCBI taxonomy): Eukaryota > Metazoa > Chordata > Amphibia > Anura > Pipidae > Hymenochirus > Hymenochirus boettgeri. The sequence goes on along the minus strand of CM033476.1, from coordinate 294,927,137 downwards.
AACAAGAAGATGATTTGATCCAGGATGATGTCAATGAATGTCTTCTCTCAGTCTCATCGACATGAGTGCAACTTGTCAGTGCAACACAGATGTAATGAGCGGGATGGCTAATGTAATCTCCTCCTGGCATCTCTGCACTCTTTCAATGTTGTTTAACTTATTCATTAAGAAGTGAGAAGACTTCTCCTGTAAAGCAATTAGCAAGTCCATACAAAACAGTTTTAACTATCGGCCCATAACAGTAACAGCTGTTCACGCAAACCATTAAATTCAATCTATATAGACTAAAATCTATAGATTCAAAGATACCTTTTTAATGGAAAATCGAAAATACCTGACCCAGAATCCAAATTAGGAGCCAATATAATGCACACTCATTATTATCATTACAATATAATAATTGTTATAATATTCACTGTGGCTTTTTCTTCCACGTTCTTCCAATTTTGCACGTAATGTAAACCATGATTTCATTGTTATCATAGAGGGATTTTCCATTTAAATGTACCAATGTACATTAAGTTTTCCTCCAATTCAAAATATACCAGACAGACAAGGCAGTTAAGGCCATATTTATAAAACAAGCAAATGAAAGGGACCAGGGTGCACGGTGTAACAAGGTGATTCCTTTATTTCTACATCACAAATACAACGTTTTTGGGGCATCAACTTGTTATACTGTGCAGCCTGGTCCCTTTCATTTGCTTGCGCTATAGCTGATCCATGGTAGAGGACTGACTGGGGTAGCATCTTTATTATTTTTGGCTAGTACCCACAGAGTGTGCCTGGACCTTACACTGTGAAGCCATAGTTATAAACCCTCTGCATTGAAATGGTCCGATATTGCGGGGGGTTTCTGAACGTTTTACATGCGCAGTCATAAATGTATGACCGCTGTGACATTAAATGGACGATACAATATACCATGCGGTATCGTTATATATCTCCACGCTATTAACGACCATTATTGGTAGTTTACAATGGTGTCAAAGGCGCATTAATGTAAATCTGCAATACTGCAATAAATACGGCCCATCGCAATGGCAAAGAGCAATTTTTCCTGTATTTAGAAAACCGGTCATTTCTGCATTAAAAAGTATTGCCACGGCAATGTGCCGTGGTATTAATAGGACATCGCCATATCAATCGCATTAAGTCCGGTATCATGGTAAAAGGGAAAATGCTTAAAAGCAAAGTTAAAAAAAGGGGTCTTAGCAAAATCAAAATCAGCGATCGTATTAGCATTAATGCTGGAAAATACTTTAACACTCCCCCAGGACACTACTTAGTACTGAAAAAAAACACATGTACCTTCAAGGAAATAGGAAATCATGATCCTTTACATATATTAATGTAAAATGTTTTATATCACATAATATGGCAATATTCTATTTACAATGTATATTGGGTACTACAAAATAGACAGCATTCTCTCACCTGGTCAGTCATGGTAAACAATATATCTATGGAAGGCAGGATACTGCATTGCCATGATAATAGTTCATACACAGGTGTAAATTAAGGTTCCTGGACTGGGCACATCAGTAGGATATGAACAATAGGTTAGCCAGTTTTCATTTGCATACTGAGTTTTACAGAGACATCTTGTCTGTGGGTAAAGGCCAGTAAAGGAGACGCTCTCTTGGAGTAGGGAGGGTCTCTTTTAGATTAGAAGGGGAGAATCTTGGAGAATCGTTTTGGACTTCAGGGAGCTCTCTTTGGACTAAGGGAAGCCTACTTGGACAACTGAGAAACTGAGGATACAGACTGGAGATTGGACAAGGTGGAAGCCATGCGAGAAGGATGTCATGTGGGATCTGATGGATACAGGCCAGGACAACAGCAAGGCTAACATTGAAGTATACATTCTGTGGTAACTAATGTAGTCTACATGTAATCATGTGTCATGTATATATTGTAATATAGTATATGTTTTATGTTTAAATAATCTTTGTTTTATTGTAACGGTAACTTGATTAAGTAAACTATATTCATTTTTCATACGTTTATCGGTGTGGTTTCCAACCCCAAAAGAACGGTATACAGATTTATATATTTATATTTAATAAATATAGAGATATAAATCTTACACAAGGACCCACTGGCAGGCTACGTATATGGCCACTTGTGTATTTTCACTTAACGCATGAAAAAACTTAGCGTTTTATGAATATAATTGATCGGTTACCGTGGTGATAATCAAAATGGCAATTTCGGCAGTAATGATTTTTCGCTGCTGGTTATTGGCTAACGGCGCCAAAAAGTTAACAAACCTTTATAAATTGGCCCCTTCATTTAATTTAAGCACGAATGGAATTAATATCTAGGAGTTTCTGTGAACTAGCGTTAAAGGGAGCCTGGAACTCGCATCAATAAAAAAAAACAAAAACGATGAAAAGAATTCAAGACAAACTGCATTAAAACCATTTACCAGGTACAGTAAATCTCTGGATATCCTTTTAAAGATTCTAAAATAACATAATTGGCTTGAGACCCTTTTTCAACCCTCTGGGCCACATTATGTCAAGAATACTCATCCAGAACATTTCAAACTTTTATGGCAGCCTTAAGCTTATTACCAGCTGAAACTATAACCTGAGATTTGGACTGGACCTGTTTAGGTTTTGGGAATTTTACATCAAATTAAGGAGTGACAGGAAGGCAAAGTACTGTTTAAATATAATAAGAGACAGGCAAGTTTTTCATATCCAAGCCTTTCCTTTAAAGTTGTGTTAATAAACACTCGTTTGTTTGGATGATGTTAGAAGACAGGAAAGGAGGAATAATCCTTTTCCCAGATATGCACAGTTCATTAGCTGGAAGACCTAAGAACCTTTCATTTTTCTTCAGCCTCCATCTATTGTACAGGGGCTCAACACATTAGTTTGATAGCAATGATGCCCTGGAAGAGTAATACAATGTTCTATTATGGTCAAAATCCCTTTCAGTCTTTGAGAGCAGGCTGACAGTTTTGTTAGGAAAAATATTCTTTGGTGGTTTTAAAATAACTGGATTTATGAATCTCTGCATCCAAAATGATTCCCATTACAAGAGCTCCATCTTGCTATCCTGATTGGCCCATCTTGGTGTAACCTAAATCATTCACAATAAATAAACCCAAGCTTCTTGTTCCAAACATATAATCCATTTTTCATATTCAGTATGCAGGATCCATTCAATACTATTGTTAAGCTATTCTCCAACTGTTAGGGGTTCTTGTGTTATTGTTTATCAGGATAGTTCTTGGTACCTGATGAAGTTTACAAACTCTTCTTTTATATTTGTTGCTAAGTTTGGGAAATGGGGACAATGAGAAGAAAAATAACAGATCCTGGTGCCATATCAACTCTATCAAATGTTTGTGTAATAACATGAGGGTTTTTTTGTGCAGTAGTCCAGTCGATGGAAGACGTTGTGTTAAGGTAATATCACAATTTCTATCTACCCTTCCTCCTGAACGCTATTAAGGCTCAAAGCTTTCGTGCATGCTCACTGGGCTTTTTAAAGCTTTAGGAGGGCAAGCTCCAGAAAACGCTGCATTCATTTGCCATAACCCATCACAGCCATGACTGCAGCCTATAACCCGGAAGAGCCAGGTGAAGCATTAGAAGAGTGAAGAGTAATCATGAAGGATATCTCCTTGTAGAAGCGTTTAAGGTAATTATAATGGTTTCTAGATTTTAGGGGGTGTTCTGTCTGCATATGAGGGGGGTTGAAAGCATCATCAGGGAGATTCAATAAAAGTTCTTATCCTTAAAAATGGTGCCAATTTTGCCTCAACCAATCAGATTATTTAACATTTGAAAGCTAACATCTGATTGGTGGGGGTAAAATTAGCATGATTTTTAACAATCTCCTTGAATGACTAATGAAATACTGTGCTAAATGTCTGTCAGTACATCATTGTCACCTTTTTTCAGAAATTTCTTTTGAAATACAACAAATATTTATCCCTAAATCTTTCCTGCACTACGAAGACCCTTATTCCCAAATAGAGGCCTGTCTATTTTTCTGCTTTTTAAGGCTTCTTCCAGTGGCATCACTAGGAATCACAGGGCCCCCTTGCAAAACTATGATGGGGCCCCTATCTGTGCTTCATCCACAGTGGTTTTCTTGGAGGAGAATATATCTGTCATAGGGGAAAAAAAGATGGGGCCCCCTTGGCTCCCGGGCAGGCGCCCCTGCAGTTGCTCCCCTGGTAGTTATGCCCATGGCTTCTTTTTTGGAGGGGGAGACTCATATTACATGGGATAAGATCTGTCATACATACATCTACATAAATACACAAACATCTATGACACAGGGCCACTGGGTAGTTTAATGGAGTTATAGTCGCAACTTTAACTCCATATTTACGGTGGATGCGTGGGTTATACTGAATTGCGAGGGGAGGATTTCCCTGGAGCGATACCTCATTGATGGCTTCAACTCCTACCGTTTTGGTGAACAATCTAATGTGTATGGGGACACCCAAGAGCATCATTAAGTGGTCTGTCCTGAATCCTGATGGATCACTCAAAGATGCAGTAGAAATGATCACTTTGTGGTAGACTTTGAAATCGTTTCTCCCCTCCCCATAGAGCATACAGACTGCTCGTCTAAGTGCAAATCAGCCTGTCTGTATGGGCACCAGGTGATTAATCCCATTTGGAGCAATGACTTTATCTCATGTGTGTAGGAAACTTGGAACTTCATATTTCCATTGACAAAGGAACCCTAGTAAGATTAAAAACGAGACATATAGACATTAATTTTGTTCATAGTTATTTATTATTCATTTGTTATTTGATAAATGACATCTGATTCCATTTTGGCAAGAAGCCCCTATCGGGTAAATTAACAGATATTTGGCAACAAAGCATAAAATGTGAGCAGGTGTCTGGGATGAGAACAATTACATTTCTATTGCGCAATGTGAATATTTCCCCTACAAATAAGCCAAGCACATAGAAATTGTGATTCCATCCCAGTAAAAATATCATAATTTGCTTAGACAAAACAGACGTGATTGATACTAAATTCTCCCAAAAAAAACTGCTATTAGACTCATTATTTCTTCTATTGTTAGTTGGGTTATTTTTGTTCAATTGCATGATATTTATTCAGCACGTTGCTTTAGTATGCAAGGACAATCTGCTGCCTGTAGTGGATGATTTTTATGTTTTATTTTACACTATTATGGTAAAATCATAAATATCAGATTATTCATATTATTATGAGTTTATAATAAGGGGCCTTTTTATAAACCCAAGGTATCAACAATTACTCGAAGAACTCACATGGCTGCAGAGGAGGAATACTGGTAAGCAGCCATAAGACATGGCTCGTGACATCACATGGCTGTAACTAGGAAGTAGGACACACACACAGACACAAGAGGAGCAGAGGAGATAAGGAGGAATAACTTCACCATAGGAAGGTGTTTGGGGGTGATGTTGGTTTTAATGTGTCGCTATTAATTGGGCGCGGGGGGTTGACATGCCATTGAAGGCTACTACATCATAGTCATACTGTTCTTCCTAAGTGAATATCGTGTTCAAACAAATATTAACAATGAAATATCACAAGCTTCCTACCACTTTCTCCTCTTGAATTAATGGCCATCTTATTTTCTATATATTTCATATTGTACAGGCCACATGAATATTCTTCCAGTACTAGGAGCCATATTAATAAAGGCGATACCGTGCCTTTAACAATCGATAATTTTCGATCGGTTTAGCGTTAATAGTTAATAGTTTGAAATGTGAAATATATAAGTCTAACCTGAAATCCTGCACAATGTCCCGTTTCCCGTTTCTGCTTCGTAGTTCTTCCAGTTAGTAACTGTCAGTTATGAATTTGACAGTTGACATCACAGCCAATGACTGAATGCTAATCCCCTGTCTGCCTCTTCTGAGCATGCCCAGGCTCAGTACAGGCTCAGTACAGGTTTCTAAATTGCTCAGTTTCCATGAGGCCTCCAGAAGCATAGCAGGCACACAGTAATGAATTCATAGGACAAACTATGATATATCAACATATTTTAAAGAGGCCGTTCTTTCTAAAAGATGTTCTTATGAGGTGGGAGTTGCCCTTTAAAAGAGAACTATTGTGTGTATAAAGATTTTTTAAAAAACAGTTAAACTGAAAAGCACTTGGGACAGGGATATAGGATTGGTAATCCCTACCTCCCAATATTGTTTCTGTGAGGAGCACCAGCCCAAAGAAAACTGATTTTGCCCGTCTTCCTCCTGGATTATGCACTATCTACAGGATTAATCCAGGACTAACCTGGCAAATGAAAACTGTACGTACTGTAGCTCCTCAACTAAACAATATTGTGAGGTAGGAATAATCAATCCTACCCCCTGCCACAGGTACTTTCCATTTCTAATTAGTTAATTTTTAGAGTATAGTTATCCTTTAAAAGCATTTGTGCTTGTTCTGTTCACTTACATAATGGTAGTCTGGAAGTTTAAAAGATGTTTCACAATGAACAACAGTTTGGCCTCGTCAGACTTACACCCTATAATGTCTTCTAAAAGATATACACCTTGGTGGTAGGGAGAGGTTGACATAAGGCTAGAGTGCCCAAACCCCAGATCCTTTTTTTCTCTAATCCACAGATAATGGTATAATTAGGGAAATAAAATCTCCAAAGGGCGCAAGATAGATTGGGTACTAAGTAGAGACAGACCCTAACCCGGCGGATTTCCGAGATCCTTGGATCTTGGACTTAGCAGATTTTGCGGAATTACGCATTTAAATTTTTTTAGAAATGCGTGCAGAATTTTTAAAAATTCTGGAACGTTTTAGAATTTTCTGTTTTTTTGGCGAATTTGTGAAAATTCTGGGGTTCCAAGACTTAATAAAAAGTTTGCAACTTAAAAATAATCACTCCTCGAACCCAGATTTCGATTTGAAGAATATTCTAAATATTTCGACATTACGAGAAATCTCAAAAATACTACGCAGACTGCCATAATAGGAAGCGCATAACGTCTCCAGTACTGGGCAGTGTTTTGGAAAGATTCTGGGCATTGATACGTTTTCCGCAGACCATTTCCCAGGTCCTTGAGCAATCAAAATTAAGTTACCATTGCTATTTATACCATAAATGTAGATAGGAGAGCAGGCCAAAATTTGAACCATCAGTTATCCTGCCTTCCCCCCTCCCAATTAACATTTCCTAAATTGCCTTGATAACGCAATGCTACTAACTAACTAAGCACTGCCACTTTACTAACTGAGTACTAGTCATTACATTTATTGCATTTTTGCCATTGTATGATCGAAGGTTATGGTACCCCTGACTCCGAGTTTATTGAGTAGAGATGGCCGAAACTCACCAGTTTCGTTCCGTTTATGGATATTGGATCTCAGGAAAATCCCAAAGATCCGAAAATCCGAAAACGGAACGAATTTTCGATTATTATTAAATGTTTAAGGCTATTTTTGAGGATTAGTCAAAATAGCCTAGAACGTTCGATAATCCTCGAAAATACGATCAGAGACTACTTTCAAGTATCAATCGTATTTTCAAAGATTATCAAACATTCAAACCTATTTTCGATAATCCTCAAACGTTCGATAATTATAGAGAATGAAGTACCATGTTGGATCCGGGTCCGAGTCGAACCCTGATCCCATCTCTATTGAGGAGTTGTGCGGATGTGCCTTCCTGTTGATGTCTCAAGCAGAGTTCATTAACTGGTGACCACAGTTATGCTACGAACCTTGGACTTTAGTTATTCTGGGAATGCCCAGTAGGTCTTTTTAGATTTCTGTTTGGTGTTTAAATTGATATTTAATCCTATGTGTTTTGTTCAATCTATTTTGATAGCATTAAGATTATTTAGATGTGTGTATAGGGAGTGTGTTTTTAGCACCCAATCTACCTTGTGCCCTTTGGAGATTTTATTTCCCTTATTATATGATAATGGGCTACTTTGGGTTCATTCGTTTCTAGATTGCCATAAACAATGTATTCAATATTTGCAAAATTATTGAATTCCGCACATGGAAGTATTTTTTTTTTATTTTTATACAAACTTTGGACAAATGTGGGTTTTCTTCAAGATCCAGGAGACAGGCTTTCTAACAATGGGACCCAGCCAGCTCAGAGGGGGTCCCACTGCCGGACGCATTAAATAGAAAGTAGGCCCCTGTTAAATCACGTTTCTTTACTCCAGGCTATGAGCCGTTGAGATCTCATTACTGCCAAGCTGCGGTAATTAATAAAACACCTTAATGAATGAGCACAAAGCTCTCTGTTTATAGTGACATATTAAGAAAGGCAGCGAGACGTTCTACTGCCAGTGTACACAACTTTTCAATGAGCCCATTCACTGGTAATAGTTCAACTTGCTTGGTGCCTCTAGTTTTGCCTTTAGAAATCCCATTCCGGAATGCAACAAATTTAATCTACAACACTGTTTCCAAAGGGTCCATTACAGTACATATTGTACCGTGTATAGTAAACCATGGTGTAAATCAGCATTCTCTACCCTGCAGTCATATTCACCAACTAATCCCAGCATCATTAAGTCCATTTTTTCATCTTTCTAATGACTTGACAAAAAACTCGTCAATATTCAGTTACCTGCTCCCATCCCCAGCTGATATATTTAGCACTTTATTACCTGCATTACTAGCCAGATATTTAAGGATAATTTTTATCCCCATTCTGGCAGAGCAAGCTGGCTCCTCCCTCCATGCAGTCAATCAAGGCTGTGACTGCTGACATCACATCCGATGATTGACAACTGTGTCCCCTGCAGCCACCTCTGCACATGAATAAGTTTATAAAAGCTCATTGAGCAGAGTGAGGAGGCAGATACCTTTGCCAGAAAGGAATAGAACTTACCAATAAATATCCGGTTAAAAATGTATGTAATAAACCGGGTTGACATGCCCTTCAAGTAGTCTGTGAGGATGTTGGAAGTGGGTATAAGGAATAACCCATTCCAAATCTTTCATTCCAGCTATTTGTTGGCGTTAATGGCTCCGTCCTATTGGCTTGGTGCATTGGTTGCCGTGGTGAATAAAAACAACACAGCGCAACTGCCAAAACCAGAAATAAAACGTATTTAAAACCGCACTGCTACACATTGTTCTGTTCGGAAATAAGATAAGGAAAATAGACCACTACACACGGACCAAAACAGACAAGAGATATACGGACTGTCCATTTGGGTCTATGTGTATGTCTTGTAATTAAGAATTGACCCTTTTTTCCCTTGCATTGCAGCTCAGTTTTGGAGGTCTCTCACAGGTTGCAGACAATTAACAAGCAATGTTTGGGAAACTTTGACCCTCTCGGAAAAGTGATGGAGTTTGCAGACAGATTTGTAGAATTTCTGAGCACAGGCCAGGAAACCCGAGTACTTGGGAGATTTAGAATAACAGACTGTTCTATGAAGCGGAGCTGACATCTGGGAATTATCATAGTGTTTTGATATAGTGATGCGTTTGTCCTGTGCGAACCATTGCAGCCATTGCAATGTAGGATTCAACTGTGGGATCTGTTGGTGAAGAGCGAGGTGCAGTATCACAGACTGGCATGTTCTTAAGGGTAAAGAAAATGAAATTTAGATTTTGAGGCTTTTACTCCATGCTGGGGCTTTTTCTTCTTATCAGAATGGAATAATTAGATCTCATTTCCAACAATGAATCAGTTACGCTTGCTATATTAAAAGCTAGCAGTTATACCGGCATTGCCATGATACTCCCAACCATTCCTTTTCCTTTGAGAAAGTTTGAAGGGACTGCCCTGGAGTACTGCAGTGGGTGGGGGTGTGGCCGTGACGTTGGGGGTTATATGGGAAATTGGGTAAGTGCTGTTAGGCAGCAAGGAGTTGTATGTTCTCCCCTCCTGGCACTCCGGTTTCCCCCACAATATAAAGACATACTGATAGGTTGTATGTGTCATATATATGTGCTTAGATTGTAAGCTCTTCGGGGCAGGGCCTGATGTGAATATAAACATGTAATTGTAAAATGCTACGGATGATGTTGGCGCTATATAAATCCACAATAATAATAATAACGGATAAGGAGAATTGTTAAGTGTAATTTATGTCACGGACAAACACATGTAAATTCTTCTCAGTGGGGTCTTAGAAACATATTTACATTTCCACCTCAAACTCCCTACACTAGTAATATTGAGGTCCAATGGGTTTCAAGCTTGGACAGAAAGGGGATCTCTATATCGATCCAAAGCAAAAGGTATGAACAGGGCCCAAATGTTGTTCACTTTGAATGAAAATAAACCATGTGTGGCCGCTCGGTTGGGAGCTGTTGGTAATCCGCCCTGCCGACTGTCACAAACAGATACTTCAATTGATCTTAGCAAAAACTCATACAAATATTTCATATATTTCATTAATAAAAACATTTTGTCAATGGAAACAGGCAGCGAGAAAGGCTGAGATTGGTAGATAGGAATTAAACAATCCCAGGAAAAGTGGCGAGTACATGATGTTAAAACATGTATCAATGGCATTGACAGCTTCTGAATGGTAAAGACTTACTATTTGACCCATGAATATAATGACTTATGTTTGGTATTTAAAAATCCCCCTGCTGAAGTGTTGACATTTCCATATGGTAATTAGCTGGAAAGGAAGATGTGCGCCTGAGAAGAGTTACATTTGGCATTGAAATGTATCCAGTAGGACCACAGCAGAGAACTCACACTACGTTTTTTCCATTGAGACCGATTTACTATTCATAGAAATCATGTTCTACACTATAGACATTTCATCCACTCAGATGCTTTAAATAATTCTCTTAAAGGGGAACTGAAACATATTTCCTCCAATTGTCTTTCAAATACACTTTTATTTGTCTCAAATGCAAGATAGAAGAAAAGCTTTCATAGGGCAATATTTCCAGGTTATTGGAAAAATATGGCCACGGATGTACATTTATGACCGCACGGCCAGACAATACCAAAGGGGTAATAGACAATTACAATCACGGTCGGAATTGTACGGTCGGCCATTCATTCGTAATTGTAGCAATTTTGATCGTTATTTCACGATTTTTATTTCTCCATGTTGCACCTTTATAAATAAGGCCCTAAAGCACAATCAGGGAGATGTAATAAAAGTTCTTATCATTTAAAATGGTGCTAATTTTGCCCCAACCAATCAGATGTTAACTTTCAAATGTTAAATAAGATCTGATTGGTTGGGGCAAAATTAGCACCATTTTTAACGATAAGAACTTTTATTACATCTCCCTGGTAGTTTTGCAATATAAAGTTATTATGCAATACCATGTGGTATTTTATTATTATTTTCTAACCGTGACATTATTCTACAATCAGGGGTGCTAATGTCCAATAATGTATTCTGTGATTAGACCATTGAAATCCCAGTGACAACCCTAAATAAGCGCACTTAGGAACTTGACCAATTAAAAATGAGAAAAAGCATAATGGAAGGAAAAGAAACGTAATTAATTTTTTTAAATTATGTTTTGGAATAAAGTCCAAGACTATAGCTCTCTGTTTTATGTATACTTTTATAGAAGCTCCCTTCTCACTGAATTCTGCTTTACTTTGCAGAAACACTAAATGGCAGCTGATCATGGGATCCAACAAGACCCACAAAAGAACAAATAACTTGAAGTAAAGGTGCAAAAAGCTGCCATGGAAGCCTGGTAATCTTAGGCCTGGTAATCTTAGGCCTGGTAATCTGAGGCCTGGTAATCTTAGGCCTGGTAATCTGAGGCCTGGTAATCTTAGGCCTGGTAATCTTAGAAAAATGGGAGGGAAGGGAGGGAGGGGGGGAGGGAGTGAAGGGCTGCTTCAGCAAGCCAAAAACCTCTGAGAGGGCAGCTCAGAGGCAGAAACAATTTCCGGGTGGTCAGGCCCCTGGTGGTCAGTTTTCTGGATTTGGGGGGACTTTAGAGGAGAACCATTTGGAGCGGGGATGTAAGGTAAGGATTTTTATACACTACAGAGTGGGGTCAATAGTGGGGGAAATTTTAGTTTTGGGGGGTGGACTGCCCTTTAAAGGAACGAGATGTGTTTTCTGGTTATAAACCTTGACTTATTTAGTTATTTTCAATACAAGGTTTCTATGCATAGACGACCTAAGCGAAAACAAAGGGCACCATTCAAAATTTGGAGGTGCAATTCAAAGTTTTGTTCTTTTAAGACAGGGATCCTTATCAGCCATAGAGCAACAAACTGGTACCAATATAGTTCTGTAGCTCACTTCTTTATTACTTCATAATCATTCTTGGCTGAGTTTTCCAATTATGCAAAGACTAAACCATGAGGTGGTTGGGGGAAGTTTCGTTGGGAAGGGGGCACCAGGGGAGACTTGCTCAGGGCTCAAAGAGCTCAGGGCTACAACAGACCCTAGAAACAACATTTAGTGTTTAAATGGAAGCTGTATGCCTTACCTGCCCCCCCCTTTTTTTTAGGTGCCTCCAGAGCCTTACTATGCCCCAGGAAAGTGCTGTCCATCTTTTTTATGTCTGCAGTAAAGCTCCTCCCTCGAGAATTGGGGGACCTTGTTCCAGCTTGGGTCCATAAAGCATGTAGCAGTTACCTCCATGTCGCGTCGCCACCCGCATGCGCGAGTGACGTCATGATGCACGTGACGTGCCACAGCACGTGCACGACTCCGTGACATGCCATCAGCATGTGCACGACTCCATGACGTCATCAATCCCGCATGCTTGTAAACAGTTCGCACAGCGTGATGACGTCACGCACGACTCATGTTGCGCGGTCCTGATGTCACTCGCACACGGAGGGTGGGGGGTGCGAGCATGGGGGTAACTGCTGCATGCTTATGGACCCAAGCCTGGAACGAGGTCAACCAATTCTCAAGGGGAGGGAGCTTACTGACTGCTGAATACCTGACTGCATTGAACTGGAAGCTTAAAGGACTCTTTAGGGTAGGCACACTGCGGTTTTTTTGCGTTTGCGCTTGGTTTTGGATTGCGATTGCGCTTGCGATTTTCACAATTATTGAAAACGCGGCAACGCAAAAAAACGCGCTTTTCGATGCGTTGCGTGGGTTGGTCTGCATTTTTAATCGCATCGCAGCGATTCCTACTTATTTGAGAAATGAAGCGCAACGCAAAAAAAATCGCACTGAGTCGCAGGATTGCTTTGCGTTTGATGCGTTTCGTTGCTCCTAGCCCTTACTGTGATTTTAAATAAATGGCAGGGGGATCTATAATTTCAGAGTAGTAGGAGTGTACATAGATTGCAAAAGAAATAGAGGAGGCTGTACACCTATTTACTGGTTCAGTTGGGATCAGTGGTCGAGGTTATAGTGTTTGCACGTAAATGTACAGCCTTAAAGATTTATTTCTTTTGCATACTCCCAGAATTATAGTCCCAACTTTTTACTTTAAGGGTATGTGGACTTCATACAAATAAAAACAAAAAACAGAAAAAACAAAACAAAAAGCAAAAAAAAAACCCCTTGTACCTTTCAAACTAGCCTAGGATGATGCATCTACTGTAGTCTCTGGATCTTAAGTTACACTACTTGTATGTCCTGTCTGTCTCGAGTTGTGGACTGGCCACTGATGAGCTGTGTAAAAAGCTCCACCCCTAGAAAAATGTATCTTTTCCTTTTCAGTTTGTGGCTAGCTTTTAGCTTAGAAATGATTAAAGGAAACAAAGTGATTCCTTTAAAGTAGTGATGAAGACCTGGAGGTAAAGAACCTATTCCTTACCTTTGTTCTTCAATGACTCGACCAGGATCCAGGATTGAAAGGGTGACACTGTTTGTGTGTGAACTATTCCTTTAAGAAGTTCGGGGGGGAGGAGTACTTTGCAGCTGATGCTCTGTCCCAGCAGGGGCATGCTCAAACCTGATACTGGGGGCAGAAAATGTGCTGGTGATGTCACAATGCTAGCAGCAAATTAACACTTTTACCACTGCTGTAAGTTTGTAGAGATTGAAGCTAAAAACATGATTATAAGTAGAGAGTTATGTCGTTTTTTAAAAGGCCACTTGTATGGAGGACCAAAGTTCCCCCTTAAGACCATCAGTAGGTCCCATATCAAAATGTTTATAATAGTCCTTATACAAACATTTTCTCTTTTCCCCTAACAGGAGCCTCTCTGGGTTTTCTAATTGAAGTTAGCTAATGGACTTATTTCATTCCTTCTCCTAATTTACTATACATTAACTTAAAATTAGCTGTGGCCTGTTCCCCATACTGCAGTGCCTCAGGTCAAAAGATCAGTTTGTTACAATGTTTAAAAGGGTCTTTCTAATGCTTGTATGGAAAAATACTAAAGACTGGGGCAGGGTGAGAGGATTGACCATATATAATGAATTAGAAAACATTTGAGGTTCCTGATTTGCAGGGAAACCTGTAGTATGAGTCCAACCTCCCCAATTTCTTGTAGAATGCATTGATAGGTAACAGTAGCTATGATCAGTTGGTAGAACTTACATAATGTTCCAGATCAAATACTGTATTTGCTTAAGCAACTAGTTTACATTTCAAGTAACTTGCTAGCAATATATTGTAAATAAATAAAAGTTATCTCACCCTCCCCAACTATAAATGATATAGTTCAATGCAACAACCCCAACCTGAAACGCTATCTTTAAAAACCTAATCAGCCCTCAATGCACGGAACAGCAGAAGGGGTCAGACTGCAGCCCTGTCTGTGATGATCATTATTGAGAAGAATTATACCACAATAATTTTACAGATTTGCGTTTAAAGTTTTATATGAAGTTACCATTCAGACAGAAAGGCTGTATCTTGAAGACCTAATTAATTAAAAGCCTCATTTGGATATGCAGGGTTCAGAAAAGGGCAACTAAAGTAATAAAGGAACGTGGGAGCTTGTATAAATACATTAATGCGGCATACAATAAACTGGTAAATCTGATGCATTGTTCACCAATAGAACATGTCAGAGGACACAAGACATCCCTTAGGCTGGAAGAAAGAAGTGTATCTTCAAGTTTGCAAAGGGTTTTTCAGTGTGTGAACGGTAAAGCTATGGAACCGTCTTCCATGGATGTGGTGATGGCAGGTTCATTGGAAAGTTTTAAAAAAGGCTGGATGGTTTCTAAAAATAAGAATGTTGCAAGTTACTGGTATTGAAACACCATTTGGAGTGTGATCCAGGGATAGTTTGTGAACTTCCCCCCTTCATACATCGTTTTGCTTTTCTCTGGATCAAACTGGGTATTGCAGAGTAGGTTGGACTTGATGGACGTATGTCTTTATTCAACCTCAAATACTACATAGAGTAAGAATAATAACAGTCCCATCATATCCACATATCTATTTTTAAATAAAGTATTGGAGTAGACATTAATGTTCACAAATAGTTTCCTTTATAGAAATGTCTACATCTGTGGTATGTGTTAGATTCCAAAGCATTTGAAACACGTTGACAAACATAAAAACCACTGAAATGTGCACCTTACCAGGGCTTTTGAACATCCCTATATAGCTTTGTGTGCAATCATCTTATTAAATCGAGGAAGTATTTTCAGTGGGTGGTAATGGAATTTGCCATTTTCTTCTTTCCAAAGAACAGGAAAACACAGACACAAATAGACATTAAAAAGCTTGTTTGGTTATGGATGGAATTTCTAATACCAAGAAAGTAAGAGGCAGCTTACAGCTTTGGAGAGGGCGATGTCAGTGGCAGAGGGAGGGATGAGAGGGTATCGTATAGCGTGTCGTTTTCTGGAAACCGTAACGCTTTGACAACGTCCACATGAGGAATGTGAAAACTCCAGACTAATATTTCAATCACAAAAAAAGAAAACTGCTCTGAACGATATAAAATCTCTAGAGCCAGAGGTCCTTAACCTTCGTGCCATCCCTCCTGTCTTCATTCTCCAATTCAGAAAAATGTAAATTAAATTAATACATACATCGATATGTCGCTTTCCAAACTTAAAAAACACGGTAAGAGCATTTCAAGTAACTTAGAAATCCTCCTGATTCCCCCTTCTTTGATTCCCTAATAATGCGAGGATCATTTCTAACTAGCCATGATTAAAAAACAATTTATTTCAAAATAAAAGAAAAAAAGAGAGAAATCAGTATACTAAGAGCTACTTTGGTTGTACAGTCTGATACATTGTCAATATGGTTTGATGAATCCACAGGGAATATTGAACAAATAGCAGTGCTCTTAAAGGGGAAGTTCAGTGCAAATACACGTGCTTTAAGAAAAAGAGCAGTAATTTTCATTTCCAATGAGCTTAACTGCCCATTCAACATTTTGTCTGTGTATAAATAAATGCAACAAAATACATGACTTCTGTTTGCAGGACCCCTAATAGAGACCATTATGGTTTTGGCCATGACCAGGCTGGGTTGATTCAGTTGCTCAGTAGAGATCTAAATATCTTTGACCCATCCAACAGCCAATTCAGTAGAAATACTGTTAAGAACATTCCAAGGAAGTGGTGCATCCTGGGAAGAAGAAGGACTGTTGGAACCTGAAATGGCAGCTCACTATTGTCAACAGCAGGGAACAGCAAAGGGCTAAAATCAACTGATTTTTCAAAAACGGGGAGAGAATATGTAGAATACTAGGTATGCATAATACTTTAATTTTTAAATATTGATATTTATACTGAACTTTCCATTTTAATCTACTTTCCCTTTAACTACTACATACTAAGGGTTCCAAGGTTTGAGCGGTGGAGTATAAGTTTCTACGATTTGGGGGGTGGGTGTGCCTACATACAACAGTTGATTTTAGGAATGGAAATGTCCTTTTTAAACTATTTATGTTGAAGAAATGTTTCATATTTTTACAGTTTAACTGCAATGAATTGTGTATGAATTGTGTATGAAAATGTTCATTTAAGTGTAATCCAGAACATTACACATTGGCATTGGTCTTCAGGAAAACAATCTGCAAAACAGTTGGAAAGGGTCAGGGTGTTTTCAAAACTGTTAGCAAATGAACATTCCCTTTTATATTCCATCAGTGCCTCTATAATGGACACTTGTAATGTCACAGCCTCAGGAGATAACAGCAACTGGTATTTCATCTATGTGCGATAGGGGTTACAAATAGAGATGGACACAAAAACCGAACTCCAACCGACTTCGAGCCGAACTTTATGAGTTCAAACGAACTCCAAACTATTCGAACTAGCTCGTTTTTCTTGGACTGGCGGCTGTATTTCGTAATTATCGAATTTACGGGCCGTTCACTGACCCTAGAAAGTATCGTTCGTTTTCAACAACCCTCGAATGTTGGATGGTTTCGCTAACCCTAAATGTATGTCGTTCGCTAACCCTCGAATGTAGCTCTCTCGATTTTCGCTAACCTTCGAAAGTATCTTTGATTTCGGTAACCCTCAAATTTTTGGTTCTATTTTCAGTAACCCTCAAAAGTATCGTTCTCGTAACCCACGAATATGGCCGTAACCCTCGAATTTAGCTTAAAAAACTGACAATGTCCCACTCATGTTTAAGAGTGTTTTAACAAGTTTTGGTGACAGTTGCATGTTCCCCAGACCATTTGCCTAGGTGCCATTTACAGTAAGTTACCATGTTAAGTTAACTTAATCACCCGGAATTATAATCACTTATAATCAATAGAACTATAATCCCCCAGGACTTTAATGGGTCCGAATTCGACTTTCGAACTTTAACGACTGAAGTTCGAAAGTTGGAAAACGGACCAAACTTTATGAAGTTCAGCCATTCTAGTTACAAATGAGATGGCCGAGACTCTGATGTTTTGGTCTCCGTTTTCGGATTTACAGAAACTCGGGAACAATCCAAAGATCAAAAAATGGGAACTTAGTTTCAGGGGAGGATGTTTTTGGTAAACCTCGAAAAGAACCTTGTACATTCGGTAACCTCAAATGGCTTCCAAAGTCCCGAAATGCAGAACAATGCACCCAGTTTGGATGGAACGTTGGGATTTCTGAACTAAGGTTCCATGTTGGACCGGACCAGTCTTTGTTACAAACAGATGTAGAAGGAAGAGTGTGGAATCAATCACCATTGAGTGAAATCTTAATGCTCTTTAGTTTATCAGGTTGAACAGATATCTTTATCATCATTTCCTATTGCCATAAATTGCCTTACCCCTTATTATTCTTAAACAAGGCCTGGATGCATCAGGCTGTGTGTAATATAAAGCAGTAATCCGTGTATCATCTCTATTTTGGTATGGTTATGGGGAGTTGAGGTTTATTTTCCAACATCCCAGTATCACACAGGTGGTCCATGACCATGTGGTCTTTACACATCTCAGTCCTAAGATACTGCAGGAACTGTTATAGTTTGGCCACACCCACTAGTAGGACTCTAGCCAATCTTTTACAGGACAGATAGGCAAAGGGCATGTGACGGGTTCAGGGGTGGGCAGTCCCTGTAACATGTATTGCGATTATACAGTTTATTGGTGTTTTAAGGGACTGGCCACACTGCTGGTTTTTTTCTTTGCGCTTTGCGTTTTTTCAGATCATTGAAAATGCCAGCAACACACCAAAAAACGCATTTTCGGGTGTTGTGATTGCGTTTCGCATTTTAAATCGCAATGGCATGCGTTTTTGAAAACACTAATGAAAAAACGTTATGCGAAACGCAACGAAATCGCACATGAATACGCATGCGATTGCATTGCATTGCAGTGTGGTGCCCTTAGGGGGATATTTTCAGAAACATAAAAATGTAGGTTTGACTCCTCCAGTTTGCCACAGCAAGGGGCATAACTACCAGGGGAGCAGGGAGAAAAAGCAGGGCCAGGGGAGCCATGGGGCCCCATTTTCTATTTTTTTATCAGATAATATCCTCCTTCAGAAAACAACTTTGGATGAAGCAAGGATAATTTTTTCTGGGGCGTCATGATTCTAGTTATGCTCTGTAGCCCGGTTTAGAGATTCAAATGCTGGGAAAATAAAAAAAGATACAAAGTCATGACTCCATGAGTAGAGAGAACGTGGGTTTGAATAGAACCAGTTTTGAAGTCCCGACAAAACTTTCGGAACTCCTAATTTCCAGGAACCCGGATTTTTCGAATCTTCGATTTTTATGAAAGTAGACGATTACGAAAATCAAGTAGACGATTTTTCAATTTTCGGAAAGTTCGAGTTTCGATTTTCGAAATGTTTACTTTCGATTTTCAAAAATCAAAGTAGAAGATTTTACGAAAACAAAAGTGAGAGGATTTTCAAAAATCGAAACTCGAACTTTTCAAAATTTCGAAATTTCGAAAATGCAAAAGCGGAACGAACTCAACAGTTTCGAACATCTCTGTCCATGGAGATGTATTTGTGCTCTTACCCTGTATGTTTGGTATGATTATAGTATATGAGTGGGTGACCCCACAGGGAAAACAATCATATCTTGCGCTACATTGCTAAACAACATTTTTGATTGGTAGGAGCCATTCGCTAATGCCTAACAAAACTCTTGTATCCTGCTAATCCAGACTTCCCACTGCTTTACTTTTACCTACAGTCCTACTGAACATTTCCCTGTAACTTACTTCTCTTATGACAATCTACTATATCAAATTTAAACAAGAGTGCATGGAATATTTTAAACTTCAATCTAATCTTACAAAATAAAAAATTTCCTAAATGACAATTCTGTGTGACGTGAATTGAATCTTACTGTGTGGATTGTGTCCAGACGTTACTAGTTAACTGGCTTAATAATTGGCTAATAGTGGGGTCATGCATTGTTATAGCTTAGTTAACCTGCGCCGAATTAGCTACTGTAGTATGTATGAATGAAGCGTATGAGACAATGGTGCAGTCAGTGAAGAGATGGGGCTGTATGAAGGTTCATGATTTACAGAAGGAATGTGATTAGGGCCAGATGGAGATGACTCTAACGCATCCTTAGTTAAGACCTGTGGGGGAAAGTTGGAGAGTTGACGGTGTATTGTGCTCATTGATTTTTAGGCTCTGGGATATAGACAAGTCATTATTACTATGAAAGGAATTACAATGGTCATATAGTAATGGGGGAAGAATGTAATTTGGCAGATATGGAATTTTACTACATGATAAATAGCCAAGCCAAGCTCAGTTGTTGTATCATATAGGGAAATATGATACCAGATCCTGGCCATGTATTATTATTATTGATTTATTTTTTCTGTTTTTCATGGAAAATTTTTGTTATATACATATTCTCAGGTTACAATGATTTAATAAATTCACTCCTGGCCCTGCCTGAAGAGCTAAAAAGCTGATCACTTTTCTCCCACCAACCGTTGTTATTATTATTATGTAAATTTATAAGCGCCATCAGATGTCTTATGATTGTGGAGGAACCTTAGACTGTATAGTCCCCATATCAATTTTAAGTCCGACCCACAGATCCGTTTATTGGTCAGTCGGACGACTGAAATATCTAATGGTGTGGATGGGGGTGGCCGCGACTGATTTTGGTGCCGTTCATTAAGATTGTACAAATGGGCAATCGGTATGTTAGTAAATCATGGGTGATCTCAAGTGAACTTTCAGCCGTGGCTACAGGGGAGCAGGGGGAGCAACCGCAGGGGGCCCGGGAGCCAAGGGGGCCCCATTTTCCTATTTTTCCCATGACAGATATATCCTCCTCCCATAAAACCAATGTGATGAGGCACGATATGGGCCCCATCATAGTTTTGCGGGGGGCCCAGTGATTTCTAGTTACGTCACTGCCGTGACCGACAGTAATTTGGCCTGGCCAACCGCTCGCTGTGCCAAATGGTTGTTGGGATGAATTATCTTAAATAGCTTAATCGTTTGTGGGTGCATCTAGCTGATCGTTTTCTCTGTAATAAGAAGGACTGTGTGGTTGTACATTACACAATTTAGAAGCATCAGTGTCAGCAGAAGAACTTTACTGACATTCATAAAGCATCTCTTTGTAGCTAAGAGAGGAACTGAAAACATTCCTTGGCAAAGACCAGCCCAGCATTGGTAAGAGGATGATAGATCCTTAAATTTACATACCTCCCAGTGTGCATCATAATATAAAAGGAAGCTGACAGAAGAACTTAAAAATTTATTTATTTACAAAAACACTTCAATGGAATATAAAAAGCCCTGTATGCGTCAGAACTGCATCAATCCCTCAAAGGTGTCCCTGTGCAAACATATTCATTCTGTGCCTTCGCCTTTCAATAAGATAGTCTAAGTTCAGTGACTTTCTCTAACCAGGCACTAATTTCACTAATATGTTTCTGCTGAATGGAGATTGAAATGTGAAGAAAGACTCCTGATATTTACTGTGATTACATTCTTCAAACGATTGACAACTCTCTACGAGCTTAGAACTTGGCTCTGTTTGATGGCAAAGATGCCCAGTTTTTGTCCTTATTTACCTGGGTTCTTTACAGTACAAACAAGTAAACTTTATTCAGAATATGTTACAGAAGATTTTTGTAAAATTTGTTTTAGAAATCAAAATGAAGTAAGTAAGTGAATTATTTATTCTGAAGTGAAGAAAAAAACAAAATAAAGTGAAGTGGATGCCAAATACAGGGAGCAGCTTATAAATTGTCCTGGCTGGACCTTTAAAGATATTAATCAACTTCTGCTGAATACAGTAGGGACTAGTGGCAGACGGGCGTATCTACCTTGAGGTGACCTATGGCAGTTGGGTTACACACAGATTTCCTTCCCCTTACAGGGTACCTATACTCACTAAACAACTTACATTTTCTGCAACTACAATTTGAGAGAAGTAAATGGGGGTACTTTCATATTATCTGTGCTTTCTTGTTATTAAAGGGAAACTGTGGTCTCCAAACAAGTGAGGGTTAGAGAAAGTCTGCAGTATTCCATTTAAAATGATCGCCGAAAATCACATCTCTGGCTGCAGCCTGTGAGAAATTAAATTGGGTGAATGTCACATTCCTGTTCCAGCAGGTTTGTGACATCACCGTCTTCTGCCACGGCCTCTGCCCCCTGGGCGAAGCATGCTCAGTTAAGACTTAATGCTGGGGAAAACAGGAAGTGCTTGGGGTGGGGTGATGGTTGAGTTTGGAAGAATTGGAGGCCACAGTTACCCTTTAAATTATCAATGTTTACTGAGTGCTCCTAAATGCCCCCCACCTCCCTTACTCTTTGTAGTGTCTGTAACACTTATAAGTTCTGCACAGCCTCACCATGGACACTGCTCTGCTTACACATCTCCCCCTCCCTCCCCTTCTTTTTTTCTGATCCCTAAAGTGCAGAAAGTGTGCTGGCAGGCAGTTAAGATCCCGTAGAGTCAGGGATAGAGACACATATTATATTTCTGCTTCTGGAATGACAGTTTTCCCTGTAATGCTGTGATATTATATATATATATATATATATATATATATATATATATATAATAATATATATAATATATATATCTAGATATAAATTCTGAAAATTCAATTTGAAGGGTATAGATACTCTTTAAAGTCTATAGTGGCAACAGAGAGGGGAAAGTCCACTGGTAGATAAAACAGTCTGCACAATGGCAAAGGCCACATGAATATTCTTCCAGTACTAGGAGCCATATTAATAAAGGCGATACCGTGCCTTTAACAATCGATAATTTTCGATCGGTTTAGCGTTAATAGTTAATAGTTTGAAATGTGAAATATATAAGTCTAACCTGAAATCCTGCACAATGTCCCGTTTCCCGTTTCTGCTTCGTAGTTCTTCCAGTTAGTAACTGTCAGTTATGAATTTGACAGTTGACATCACAGCCAATGACTGAATGCTAATCCCCTGTCTGCCTCTTCTGAGCATGCCCAGGCTCAGTACAGGCTCAGTACAGGTTTCTAAATTGCTCAGTTTCCATGAGGCCTCCAGAAGCATAGCAGGCACACAGTAATGAATTCATAGGACAAACTATGATATATCAACATATTTTAAAGAGGCCGTTCTTTCTAAAAGATGTTCTTATGAGGTGGGAGTTGCCCTTTAAAAGAGAACTATTGTGTGTATAAAGATTTTTTAAAAAACAGTTAAACTGAAAAGCACTTGGGACAGGGATATAGGATTGGTAATCCCTACCTCCCAATATTGTTTCTGTGAGGAGCACCAGCCCAAAGAAAACTGATTTTGCCCGTCTTCCTCCTGGATTATGCACTATCTACAGGATTAATCCAGGACTAACCTGGCAAATGAAAACTGTACGTACTGTAGCTCCTCAACTAAACAATATTGTGAGGTAGGAATAATCAATCCTACCCCCTGCCACAGGTACTTTCCATTTCTAATTAGTTAATTTTTAGAGTATAGTTATCCTTTAAAAGCATTTGTGCTTGTTCTGTTCACTTACATAATGGTAGTCTGGAAGTTTAAAAGATGTTTCACAATGAAC
Source organism: Hymenochirus boettgeri (assembly GCA_019447015.1). Taxonomy (NCBI): domain Eukaryota; kingdom Metazoa; phylum Chordata; class Amphibia; order Anura; family Pipidae; genus Hymenochirus; species Hymenochirus boettgeri. Next base: position 294,903,857 of record CM033476.1, on the reverse strand, counting down.
AACAGTTTGGCCTCGTCAGACTTACACCCTATAATGTCTTCTAAAAGATATACACCTTGGTGGTAGGGAGAGGTTGACATAAGGCTAGAGTGCCCAAACCCCAGATCCTTTTTTTCTCTAATCCACAGATAATGGTATAATTAGGGAAATAAAATCTCCAAAGGGCGCAAGATAGATTGGGTACTAAGTAGAGACAGACCCTAACCCGGCGGATTTCCGAGATCCTTGGATCTTGGACTTAGCAGATTTTGCGGAATTACGCATTTAAATTTTTTTAGAAATGCGTGCAGAATTTTTAAAAATTCTGGAACGTTTTAGAATTTTCTGTTTTTTTGGCGAATTTGTGAAAATTCTGGGGTTCCAAGACTTAATAAAAAGTTTGCAACTTAAAAATAATCACTCCTCGAACCCAGATTTCGATTTGAAGAATATTCTAAATATTTCGACATTACGAGAAATCTCAAAAATACTACGCAGACTGCCATAATAGGAAGCGCATAACGTCTCCAGTACTGGGCAGTGTTTTGGAAAGATTCTGGGCATTGATACGTTTTCCGCAGACCATTTCCCAGGTCCTTGAGCAATCAAAATTAAGTTACCATTGCTATTTATACCATAAATGTAGATAGGAGAGCAGGCCAAAATTTGAACCATCAGTTATCCTGCCTTCCCCCCTCCCAATTAACATTTCCTAAATTGCCTTGATAACGCAATGCTACTAACTAACTAAGCACTGCCACTTTACTAACTGAGTACTAGTCATTACATTTATTGCATTTTTGCCATTGTATGATCGAAGGTTATGGTACCCCTGACTCCGAGTTTATTGAGTAGAGATGGCCGAAACTCACCAGTTTCGTTCCGTTTATGGATATTGGATCTCAGGAAAATCCCAAAGATCCGAAAATCCGAAAACGGAACGAATTTTCGATTATTATTAAATGTTTAAGGCTATTTTTGAGGATTAGTCAAAATAGCCTAGAACGTTCGATAATCCTCGAAAATACGATCAGAGACTACTTTCAAGTATCAATCGTATTTTCAAAGATTATCAAACATTCAAACCTATTTTCGATAATCCTCAAACGTTCGATAATTATAGAGAATGAAGTACCATGTTGGATCCGGGTCCGAGTCGAACCCTGATCCCATCTCTATTGAGGAGTTGTGCGGATGTGCCTTCCTGTTGATGTCTCAAGCAGAGTTCATTAACTGGTGACCACAGTTATGCTACGAACCTTGGACTTTAGTTATTCTGGGAATGCCCAGTAGGTCTTTTTAGATTTCTGTTTGGTGTTTAAATTGATATTTAATCCTATGTGTTTTGTTCAATCTATTTTGATAGCATTAAGATTATTTAGATGTGTGTATAGGGAGTGTGTTTTTAGCACCCAATCTACCTTGTGCCCTTTGGAGATTTTATTTCCCTTATTATATGATAATGGGCTACTTTGGGTTCATTCGTTTCTAGATTGCCATAAACAATGTATTCAATATTTGCAAAATTATTGAATTCCGCACATGGAAGTATTTTTTTTTTATTTTTATACAAACTTTGGACAAATGTGGGTTTTCTTCAAGATCCAGGAGACAGGCTTTCTAACAATGGGACCCAGCCAGCTCAGAGGGGGTCCCACTGCCGGACGCATTAAATAGAAAGTAGGCCCCTGTTAAATCACGTTTCTTTACTCCAGGCTATGAGCCGTTGAGATCTCATTACTGCCAAGCTGCGGTAATTAATAAAACACCTTAATGAATGAGCACAAAGCTCTCTGTTTATAGTGACATATTAAGAAAGGCAGCGAGACGTTCTACTGCCAGTGTACACAACTTTTCAATGAGCCCATTCACTGGTAATAGTTCAACTTGCTTGGTGCCTCTAGTTTTGCCTTTAGAAATCCCATTCCGGAATGCAACAAATTTAATCTACAACACTGTTTCCAAAGGGTCCATTACAGTACATATTGTACCGTGTATAGTAAACCATGGTGTAAATCAGCATTCTCTACCCTGCAGTCATATTCACCAACTAATCCCAGCATCATTAAGTCCATTTTTTCATCTTTCTAATGACTTGACAAAAAACTCGTCAATATTCAGTTACCTGCTCCCATCCCCAGCTGATATATTTAGCACTTTATTACCTGCATTACTAGCCAGATATTTAAGGATAATTTTTATCCCCATTCTGGCAGAGCAAGCTGGCTCCTCCCTCCATGCAGTCAATCAAGGCTGTGACTGCTGACATCACATCCGATGATTGACAACTGTGTCCCCTGCAGCCACCTCTGCACATGAATAAGTTTATAAAAGCTCATTGAGCAGAGTGAGGAGGCAGATACCTTTGCCAGAAAGGAATAGAACTTACCAATAAATATCCGGTTAAAAATGTATGTAATAAACCGGGTTGACATGCCCTTCAAGTAGTCTGTGAGGATGTTGGAAGTGGGTATAAGGAATAACCCATTCCAAATCTTTCATTCCAGCTATTTGTTGGCGTTAATGGCTCCGTCCTATTGGCTTGGTGCATTGGTTGCCGTGGTGAATAAAAACAACACAGCGCAACTGCCAAAACCAGAAATAAAACGTATTTAAAACCGCACTGCTACACATTGTTCTGTTCGGAAATAAGATAAGGAAAATAGACCACTACACACGGACCAAAACAGACAAGAGATATACGGACTGTCCATTTGGGTCTATGTGTATGTCTTGTAATTAAGAATTGACCCTTTTTTCCCTTGCATTGCAGCTCAGTTTTGGAGGTCTCTCACAGGTTGCAGACAATTAACAAGCAATGTTTGGGAAACTTTGACCCTCTCGGAAAAGTGATGGAGTTTGCAGACAGATTTGTAGAATTTCTGAGCACAGGCCAGGAAACCCGAGTACTTGGGAGATTTAGAATAACAGACTGTTCTATGAAGCGGAGCTGACATCTGGGAATTATCATAGTGTTTTGATATAGTGATGCGTTTGTCCTGTGCGAACCATTGCAGCCATTGCAATGTAGGATTCAACTGTGGGATCTGTTGGTGAAGAGCGAGGTGCAGTATCACAGACTGGCATGTTCTTAAGGGTAAAGAAAATGAAATTTAGATTTTGAGGCTTTTACTCCATGCTGGGGCTTTTTCTTCTTATCAGAATGGAATAATTAGATCTCATTTCCAACAATGAATCAGTTACGCTTGCTATATTAAAAGCTAGCAGTTATACCGGCATTGCCATGATACTCCCAACCATTCCTTTTCCTTTGAGAAAGTTTGAAGGGACTGCCCTGGAGTACTGCAGTGGGTGGGGGTGTGGCCGTGACGTTGGGGGTTATATGGGAAATTGGGTAAGTGCTGTTAGGCAGCAAGGAGTTGTATGTTCTCCCCTCCTGGCACTCCGGTTTCCCCCACAATATAAAGACATACTGATAGGTTGTATGTGTCATATATATGTGCTTAGATTGTAAGCTCTTCGGGGCAGGGCCTGATGTGAATATAAACATGTAATTGTAAAATGCTACGGATGATGTTGGCGCTATATAAATCCACAATAATAATAATAACGGATAAGGAGAATTGTTAAGTGTAATTTATGTCACGGACAAACACATGTAAATTCTTCTCAGTGGGGTCTTAGAAACATATTTACATTTCCACCTCAAACTCCCTACACTAGTAATATTGAGGTCCAATGGGTTTCAAGCTTGGACAGAAAGGGGATCTCTATATCGATCCAAAGCAAAAGGTATGAACAGGGCCCAAATGTTGTTCACTTTGAATGAAAATAAACCATGTGTGGCCGCTCGGTTGGGAGCTGTTGGTAATCCGCCCTGCCGACTGTCACAAACAGATACTTCAATTGATCTTAGCAAAAACTCATACAAATATTTCATATATTTCATTAATAAAAACATTTTGTCAATGGAAACAGGCAGCGAGAAAGGCTGAGATTGGTAGATAGGAATTAAACAATCCCAGGAAAAGTGGCGAGTACATGATGTTAAAACATGTATCAATGGCATTGACAGCTTCTGAATGGTAAAGACTTACTATTTGACCCATGAATATAATGACTTATGTTTGGTATTTAAAAATCCCCCTGCTGAAGTGTTGACATTTCCATATGGTAATTAGCTGGAAAGGAAGATGTGCGCCTGAGAAGAGTTACATTTGGCATTGAAATGTATCCAGTAGGACCACAGCAGAGAACTCACACTACGTTTTTTCCATTGAGACCGATTTACTATTCATAGAAATCATGTTCTACACTATAGACATTTCATCCACTCAGATGCTTTAAATAATTCTCTTAAAGGGGAACTGAAACATATTTCCTCCAATTGTCTTTCAAATACACTTTTATTTGTCTCAAATGCAAGATAGAAGAAAAGCTTTCATAGGGCAATATTTCCAGGTTATTGGAAAAATATGGCCACGGATGTACATTTATGACCGCACGGCCAGACAATACCAAAGGGGTAATAGACAATTACAATCACGGTCGGAATTGTACGGTCGGCCATTCATTCGTAATTGTAGCAATTTTGATCGTTATTTCACGATTTTTATTTCTCCATGTTGCACCTTTATAAATAAGGCCCTAAAGCACAATCAGGGAGATGTAATAAAAGTTCTTATCATTTAAAATGGTGCTAATTTTGCCCCAACCAATCAGATGTTAACTTTCAAATGTTAAATAAGATCTGATTGGTTGGGGCAAAATTAGCACCATTTTTAACGATAAGAACTTTTATTACATCTCCCTGGTAGTTTTGCAATATAAAGTTATTATGCAATACCATGTGGTATTTTATTATTATTTTCTAACCGTGACATTATTCTACAATCAGGGGTGCTAATGTCCAATAATGTATTCTGTGATTAGACCATTGAAATCCCAGTGACAACCCTAAATAAGCGCACTTAGGAACTTGACCAATTAAAAATGAGAAAAAGCATAATGGAAGGAAAAGAAACGTAATTAATTTTTTTAAATTATGTTTTGGAATAAAGTCCAAGACTATAGCTCTCTGTTTTATGTATACTTTTATAGAAGCTCCCTTCTCACTGAATTCTGCTTTACTTTGCAGAAACACTAAATGGCAGCTGATCATGGGATCCAACAAGACCCACAAAAGAACAAATAACTTGAAGTAAAGGTGCAAAAAGCTGCCATGGAAGCCTGGTAATCTTAGGCCTGGTAATCTTAGGCCTGGTAATCTGAGGCCTGGTAATCTTAGGCCTGGTAATCTGAGGCCTGGTAATCTTAGGCCTGGTAATCTTAGGTCCTGGTAATCTTAGGCCTGGTAATCTGAGGCCTGGTAATCTGAAGCCTGGTAATCTTAGGCCTGGCACACTTGGGCTGATTTTGAGCAAACATTTACTATTTGGTGCATGGCTTGGTAGTCTGTCAGAAAAGTGGGCATGACGATATGTCCGCCCAACCAATAGTTAGGCTTACTGAAAACTGCATGAATAGTTGTGATTTACTGGCATGTTTGACTGACTGATTTTGCAGGAAAAAATGACTGAAAATGATCAGCAGTTTTGGAAATAAAAACCAATTACCAGAATAATCTGACCAACATATTAGTATATTATAATACAGTATAGTATAGTATAGTATGGTTTTTGAGGTTGAATAAAGACATACATTCATCTACTCCAACCTACCCAGCAATACCCACATTTCCTGCCTAACAGTTGATCCAGAGGAAGGTAAACAAAAAAAATCCAGTATTAAGAAATCAGAAATATCCCTGTATCAACTCTACTTTATGTATCAATACCAGTAACATGTAACACTCTTTGTTTTTTGAAACTCATCCAGCTTTTTTTAAAACTATCCAATGAACCTGCCATTACCACATCCATTTCCAAGAGGTCCTTTTTGTACATAGGATTCCAAAATTGCTCCGCATATTCCATATTGGGCCAAATGATTGACCTGATAGAAAATAACTGCGAGAAATGTCATGGACTGTGAAGTAAAGAAATCCTTTCTATCCTAATGGTCAAACCTTCTTTCCTCTGGTCTATCCCCTGCTCTGTCTAAGGATTTTCTCATTTGTTTAAGATTAGGCTCTGCTGTTCTCTTATGAAGTTTGTTGACAGCTATTAAAATTTATATTCATTTATAATACATAAGTGGGATATTTCATAACGGGAGCTGCAGTGGTATATATTCTTATAAAAATCACTCAGCTATGTCTCTAAGTGACTTATTTCTTATATTTCTTATATCCCACTGCTCCTCCCATTCCAGTGTTCATGTCTGAACAATGACTCAGTGTTTTTTGCTGTGTTTAACTTCACTAACAGAACCTGCTGGAGCTGCTTCCTGTCACTTCATAACCAATGTCTCTCTCCTCCTCCACAAACATTTGTTTCACTTAAAATGTCGAAACACGTTTTCCATTTTTCCAACCACTCATCAGTGTCGGACAGTTTACCAGAAAAAACGAAGATCAGAAAAATAAATTTGCAGAGAGATCGAAGCGTCAAGGTAGGGAACTTCCAGCTGTTCTACCGATTGGATTTCCGATCATTGCCCTTGATCCGTGATCGTAATTCTGATCGGAAGAAAGTCTCTTGTGTGTAGCTAGCTTAAATGATGGATGTGCAATTCACAATTCACAAACTCTGGAGGCCAGAAATCCTATCTAATAGAACAGAAAATACCTATAAGTACTCATTAACTGGTCAACCTTCCTTTTCACTTTCCCTACAGGTGAGGGGGTTTCAAAAAACAGGGGAAAAAATCATTATGTAAGTATGTGAAAAATATTGTGGTTTCACGCCTGGCAGTTCAGGTCACTTTAAGGGCATAATGGACGTTTGGAGGCATTTAATGTAGACAGAGGTTTAATATCTCCTTTAAATATTTCTGTGTATCCAATCTAAATAGACACTTTACAATAATCAGTTGAAGCTTTAGGATTGTATGGATAAACATATGGTAAATTTAATGTTTCAGACATAAATAAATTGTAGGTAACGTGTTGGTATAGCTGGTCTTCCATAAATAAGGGTTAATGTAGCTTGAAACCTAAGGGATGAAGCAGGATTTCTGTACCGTTTCCAAGGTAAAGCTTGAAGAACTCAGAACATTACTTTTTCCTTTACCAAACTTCCATTGCATTCATTTTTATTAAAGAAGATTCTGTGGTCTTGTGTCAATATTACATAGTTGGGGACACATGAAAAACTAAACCTTCAAACCTCGACCCGCCCTTGTGACATATATCTTTAACCTTAGCACCTTAGCTTGTGTCATCATAAACCAGAACATCTCAGAGGAAACACGCGTTGCTATCCTAGGATGCACATTTCACAGTGTTTACTGGAGCCATTTTGTTCTTCTTGGAAAATTAGCTGTCCATCTTTTATTGCACTCCAGTGTCAATTAGTCACTAATAAATCTGCAGACTATATTTCAATATGGAATGAATTTCTAAACTCCTATACTCACTGCATGTTTGTTGATTTAAAAAAAAAAAACTCCACTCTGCATGGTCTTACCAATGATGCTTATCTTTGTTTTTGAGCAAAGTTACTGCCAGAAAATTTTCTGTCTTTTCCGACCGACTGTAGTGGCGACTATGGCCGTTTGTCAGCACTCCGATCGGTCGGAGAAAGCCCATACACATGAACAATAATGGGTAAATCCTTATCGTTCGCTATGTATCCTGGAGGAGAGTCCAGGATAAGTGATTGAGCTTGAACATAAATTTAGTTATTAACACCAATAGGATTTAAGGCTTCTGCAGCAAGCCTAATAGAAAGGCCAGGTATCTTAAGTACAAGTGCCCGGAATACGTTTTTTAAAAAAAATAAAATTCCTGTAAAAAATAAGCATAGCCATTATTTCATTAGGATTCCCCAATCATCTTCTTGGACCTCTTTCCAGTTGACCATCCCTGGAATAGCTCTACAAACTATATTTCAAGACTCTTTTCCTTCTCTTGCTGATCGCTGCTTTACAGGCTTTAGCAATGTCTAGCAATGTCTACCCTATCCTTTCCCTCTCTCCACTTTCTTATCCATTGTATTTCTTTGTATTATGGAAAACATTCATAGACAGTGACTCCCACAAAAACAACTTTGTAATCCAGCTCTTTAGCAAATGGCCTTACCCAAGCCAGGGATAACATCATTTCTTCAACATAAACAGATATTTTATTTATTTTTGAATATCTTGCTTAATAGCAGTCTGGCGTTTAGTATTCCCAATAAAGTCCTTTTCTATAAATTTCTAGCTACTTGTATGTTTCAAATAGAAATGTTTTGTTGACAGATATTCATTGATCTTTGCCTGGCGTTGCATTCAGCAGTGAGCAGAATTTATGTGTTTTTAACTTTTCAGGTGCTATTGCTGAGAATTCACAGCTCTCTTATTGTTATGGGGGCCGAATAGAAGCCATCGTTGGATTCTGCAAACGTCTAGCGATAAAACATGCTGGCAGAGAGTCAGTCACATCTGAAAGCATTCATGGTCTGTGTCAAGCAGTTTTGCTTGTGTTCCTAGCTGTAACAAGATTCCAGATTCTGATAAGGGCCTGTGATTACCCTATGATATAATGAAATCCCTAAAAGCAACTTAAAGGTGTGAGTTAACCACAGTGGTTATGCCTCCATCCATGCAGGTGAATTATGAGGTGCATTATAATGTCCATGCTCTTCCCCCCTTTTAAATCTGGGATTTATCCAAACTTATTGCAGAGCATGTCGTCTCATTGGTTATGCCCTGCCCCTAACCCAAATTGATATATTTTGCACTTTATTATCTGCATTACTAAATGATTGACTGCTGTTTTACCTGCTGCATCCTCTGCACATGCTCAAGCTGATAAAAAGCTCATTGAGCAGAGGGAGGAGGCAGATACCCTTTGCCAGAAAGGAAAAGAACTTATCATTAAACATCTGGTTACAAATACATTAACTGGTTAAAATAGCAGTTGGGCTTGTGGGAAAATAACTAACAAGTCACCATTTTTTTAATTTCAACGGTGGACATGCCCTTTAACCTAACCTAATCCAATGGAATTTACAAAAAATTCAAAACTCAGAACTTTTCATCAAAAAAAATCGGAAAAATTTAGAAAATGCTATGGAATATTCTAAATTTCCAATCAACATTTTTTTTTAAATTGAAATAAATTCCACAGAACCGCTATCGGAACGAAACTCCCACTTTTTGTTTAGGCTAATCTCTGGTACTCTCTGGTACTCTCTGGTACTCTCTGGTACTCTCTGCTCTGGTACATACAACTGCAGAGTTTGTATCAAAGTGTAAATTTCAAAGCAATTTATTGAACTGAACATTCCATGTGCAAATTGTATCATCAGTTTTCCAAGATGTCGGGGTAGCGCGTGTCCATCCACCAGAAAACCCTCCCAGACACATTCCACATAAAAGGAAACATACAAGGGAACTATGACATGAGCGAAACTAATACAGTCTAGAACATTAGGACAGAGATTATATACGAACTGATGGATCAGACAAAACTCAGCAGTTTTATGTCTGAACAAATGTGTGTCTATAGTTATAAAACCCTTATTTCTAAATCCCATCTCCTTATAACCAAACAATCTTACGTTCTACTGTATTTGCTGCCAGCCTGGTTAGATGGAGATAATAGAAACCCCAGAAATCTGGCTGTAGAGCCAGTAGAAATATCTGTAGCTGAAATCCACTGGTCTTAACTACCAGTGCAGAATCCTATGGGGATAAAGGGTGGCATTCAGAAGGTATTGGCCACTTTATTGAGTTCCATTCCAGTGTTCAATATGGAGTTTATAAAGCGTTTCATTTTATGAAATACATTTAAAAAAACAAATCAGAATAAAATATCTTTGAGTCCTCTTTGCTAGTAGTCCCACACCAGTAATTCAGTTACACATTTTGCACATAGACCTTTCCCTTTCTATATGGGTTATTATTTAAAGTAAAACAAAACTAAAAGTTACTTGTGGTTGTACATGGCTGCTTCTTCTCAGCAACTGTGGAGGCGACATTTCCCAGCTCCAGCTTGAAGTACTGCCCTATTCCATTCATTGCACCAGCATCATGGGGAGCTGGACTTGTGTGTGCCATAAGGGGATTGTGGATCTGCTTATGACAGGTGCATAAGTACTGTAAGTATGTCCTGGTGCACACTAGCAATGTCTACCCATATTCCAACAACAGATCTACCGTTCGATGATGACACCGTAAGATAGTAATTGAAGTTGAACAAAGAACATTCGTCCATCAAGTCCAATCTTTTCACCCTCCTTTTTAACTCTACCTAACAGTTAATCTAGAGTAAGACAAAAAAGAAAAAACCCCTTAAAAGGAAAGGTGGTGTGGGGGGGGGATTCCTTCCTGACTCCAAACAGCAATTGGAAGTATACCTGGATCAACCAGAACTGCAGTATATATATTACAACCAGTCATTCTCATTATATATAGTATCCCTGTACCAACCAAACTACACTATATGTATTAATACAGTACTTCTCAATATTATATAGTATCCCTGTACCTACCAGAACTACAGTATATGTATTAATACCAGTAATTCTCAATATTATATAGTATACCTGTACCAACCAGAACACAGTATATGTATTAATACCAGTAATTCTCAATATTATATAGTATCCCCGTACCAACCGAACTAAGTATACGTATTAATACCAGAAATTCTCAATATTATATGTATCCCTGGATCAACCAGATCTACTGTATATGTATTAATACCAGTAATTCTCAATATTATATAGTATCCCTGGATCAACCAGATCTACAGTATATGTATTAATACCAGTAATCTCATATTATAATATATCCCTGTACCAACCAGAACTACAGTATATGTATTAATACAGTATTTCTCAATATTATATAGTATCCCCGTACCAACCAGAACTACAGTATATGTATTAATACAGTATTCTCAATATTATATAGTATCCCTTGTACCAACCAGAACTACAGTAGTAATGTAATATACCGGTAATTCTCAATATTATATAGTATCCCTTACCAACCAGATCTACAGTATATGTATTAATACAGTAATTCCAATATTATATAGTATCCCATTACCAACAAAACTGCAGTTATGTATTAATAACCAGTAATTCTCAATATTATATAGTATCCCCGTACCAACCAGAACTACAGTATATGTATTAATACCATAATCTCAATATTATAGTATCCCTGTACCAACCAGAACTGCAGTATATGTTTAATACCAGTAATTCTCAATATTATATAGTATCCCCGTACCAACCAGAGCTACAGTATATGTATAATACCAGTAATTCTCAATATTATAGTATCCCTGTGCCAACCAGAACTACAGTATATTATTTTATACAGTAATTCTCAATATTATATAGTATCCCTGTACCAACCAGAAGTACAGTATATGTTTAATACCATAATTCTCAATTTATATAGTATCCCTGTACCAACCAGAACTACAGTATATGTATTAATACCAGTAATTCTCAATATTATATAGTATCCCTGTACCAACCAGAACTACAGTATATGTATTATACCAGTAAATCTCAATATTATATAGTATCCCCTAACCAACCGGACTACAGTATATGTTTAATACCAGTATTCTCATATTATTAGTATCCCTCCCCACCAACCAAACTACAGTATATGTATTATACAGTAATTCTCAATATTATTAGTATCCTGTACCAACCAGAACTACAGTATAGTATTAATACAGTAATTCTCAATATTATATAGTATCCCCGTACCAACCAGAACTACAGTATAGATGTATTATACCAGTAATTCTCAATTTTATATAGTATCCCTGTACCACCCAGAAACTACAGTATTATTAATACAGTAATTCTCAATATTATATAGTATCCCTGTACCAACCAGAACTACAGTAATGTATAATACAGTAATTCTCAATATATATAGTATCCCTGTACTAACCAGAACTACATATATGTATTAATACTGGTATTCTCAATATTATATAGTATCCCTGTACCAACCAGAACTACAGTTATTGTATAATACTGGTAATTCTCCATTTTTTTTTTTTTTAGAAAATTATCCAGGCCATTTTTAAAGCTATTCAGTGAAATCGTCATTACCACAATCTGCTGGAAACAGTTTCCAAAGTTTTCACCGTTCTCACTGTAAAGAAACCTTTCCTAACCTGAAGATGAACTTCTTTTTCCAATCTTAAGGATGTCAGCGTGTCCCTGATACCGATTAGTAAACAATGCACCAGAGAGTTTACTGTATGGCCCATTTATATATTTTATAAAGTGATCAGCAGGCTTGTGATAGAAAATGAATGAGGCCGTCTATGGCTAAAATTAGTCGGAGCAATCTCCTCAGTTCAAAAGTGAGGTCTATATTTTTGTCCAATTGACTGTCTGACTGATCGATTAAAATGTTGACCATAATATCCAACCAGGTCAGAATATTGGATGTATTAGTGACAGCCCAACTTTTTTACTTTTTTGGAAAGATTATGCAGCAATCCAGGGGGCCAGGTTGTCCTTTAGCTTCACAATAACTATGGTTTTGGGTTTAGTTGCAGTTAGATTCTATATAATACATAAGGCTGGCATTTTCAGTGAGGGGGTGCAGGGCATGATCTATATTCAGTCACTCAGTGATGTCACTGAGTGACTTCCTGTAGTTCTACTGCCCCTCCTACTGTCTCCCCCTCCCTGTATTATTCATTTATATAGGAATCCCTGTTTATTCTTGACAGACATGTTCGGTTCCTTCTCGTCTCTTTTCAATATGAACAGTAATTAACTATTTATACCTAACAGGATTCCTATAGTAAACTATTATACACTAAACAAGGATTCCTATATAAATGCTAATACAGGAAGGGGAAGAGACAGTGGTAGTGGGCAGTTTTTTTTTGGGCTGCCTTATGTATTATAAGGAATAATACGCTACCTCCAGTGTAATATATGGATTTACTTCACCTCGGAGTTCCATGAACTTCTATATGGTCACGAAACTCCTCGTGGGCGTAATATCCTTATATTACACTGTAGTAGCGTATTATCCCTTATAAACATCTAGCAGTGCCCAAACCTGTCATCTACAGAATGTCAAACTTTCGTAATCCGTAAGAAGTAATATTAAGAGTGGGAGTAGGAAGCGAGAGGGACCTGAGTGTTGAGCAGCTGCATATTATCAGTAGTTAAAATAGCACTTTATTATCTTCTGCATGGCTGATCACCATCTGAGCTCTCAATGAGCCCTTGTGTTCACATTCATGAATAATAAACAGGCAAAGGGTTACCCTGGTTACAAACTTAGTGGCTCTCTTCGTACCAAGTTGCCATAGCAAAAAAAGTCTTAAAATTCCAGATACGAACCCCTCAGTTTACCTTCATCCCGCTAGAGTTTGCTTAATAATTTACAGGACAGAGAGTTTTATGTGTAGAGCTCATTCATGTTGTGTACTCCAATATTTGTTCTCCCAGGGATGTGTAAATCTTACAGTGTTGTTGTAACCATTGTTCAATCAGAGGTCCCTCTTCTCTAGTGAGCCATTGTGATCAACTATAACCCACTGTTTACTAACAGGGAGTCAACGTAACTTCTTAGAAGTCCAATAATATTTCTCCGCTGATCAGCTATTCCTATTTTGGGTAACAGGTTTTTAGTCTTTTACATCACACAATAATGTTTGGGAAACAAAATGCTAAAAAATGTCAGGAATGCGATGCATGGGGTAATGAGTGGAAAGAAAAGCCAAGTGTTTTTCTCCAATATCCAGTGATCGAGAAATGATTTAAAGTAAGATAAACAAAGCACTAAGATTGTCGGCTAAATAAACATTGCTGAATTATGTCACACTAGGTATAATTTTAAATCAATATCATTAGGAAATACTTTTCATTCCTTATGAGGACGGGTTAGGGAATAACACATAGGAATCTTGGTTATTAACAGGGGCCAACTAGCTAGAAAGAAACCTTCCTCAAACCACAAATGACATATAATTTCATTTATTTATAACACTTATTTATCGTGTTATGCTATTTCCATATTTGAAAATCAATAAAAAAGCAAAAAGTGATGATGAGGTTTTTTTATTTGAATTTCAACCACTAGACCATCCTTCCAAGAAGAATATTTAACGATAGTTAAGCATAATATTGATCATAAAATGTTAGTTGAAGGCAGATGTATAACATCACGAATACATCTGCTAGTTTATTTGCCTGTATTAGTCTTAGAAAGATCCAGTTTGGAATTGTTGATAGAGAGCTGCTCTTGTATTTATGGGAAAAAGTTTACGCCATTGGTTAAAAGCTAAATTCTTGTCATTTTTTGTTGTTAACTCCAGTTTCAGTTAATCAAATTTTGTCTGCAGTTTTGACTGATGAAAGTTTCAAACGCCAATCCCAAATAGATTTGTATCAAAAAAATGTACCGTTAATTATGTGTAGAGTCCAAATTGTGTCTCCAACTTTCTACTCTAAACTTCTCATTGACTGGACAAAAGCTTAGCCAATCACACTTTGAATGAGGACACTTTGCCTCTTTTTTAAAAACTTTTATGAAAAATTGTTGTTTTCTGAACAGTTATTGTTGCTGCTTAACTAACCACTTGTATCATTACAAGGCAAATTTTCGTTTAATTATTGTTCAAGTTCTCCCTAAGCAACTTAAACAAAAATACTTATAAACAATTTGTTTGAGTAACTTTCTTGTATTTTTTGCTTTTTTAAAAATCCATAAGGACCTGTAAAAAAATCTAATAACGTGCTGCAAGGTCTAATTAGACTTGCAGAAGATGAATTACACATTCATGCAGATTAATTTCCTTGTTCCTGGTGACAGACGTATAGAAATGAATTTCGCTCTGATGGGATTTAAAATTTCAGTTAGACAGGTGGTAAATCAACACAAAAGGGCACAGGAATACTCCATAGTTTTTAAGAATTGAACCTTTCTTTTTTTAACTGAAGAATGAATGACTCAACAGCCGAGCTTGAGGAGACTCTGCGGTTTGCTGGGTGTTCCTGCCACCAACTGCCATAAGGTGGTAATACAACAACCAAATATTTTTTATATAGTATCAGGGTTATTCAATAAAAGTTCTTATCGTTTAAAATGGTGCTAATTTTGCCCTACCAATCAGATGTAAGCTCACAAATGTTAAATAAGATCTGATTGGTTGGGGCAAAATTAGCACCATTTTAAAAGATAAGAACTTTTATGGAATCTCCCTGTATGTGTCCTGACACGGCTTGAAGTATTATAAGGTTTTATTGGTTATTTAATGAAATACAGCAAATAATCACGTTACCCTTTTACCAGTTTGCTGCAGTAAGACATTTATTAATCTCTGATTGGTTGGAAGATAACCGTGAGTTAAAGACATGTTAGCCAAATAAAGTACACTTTTGTAATTACCTTTGCATGTTACATATAAAGTCCCACTAGGATAAACTTATTCTTCTGTCTTTGACATACTTGTGATTTGTTAGCAGATGTTTAACTTAACCTTGATTCCAATCTCCCCCTTTAAAGTGTTAATTGCCCCGATATTATGATCAATAAGACATGCGAGTAGACGTTTTTATTGATTGGCCCAAAAATTGTACATTTTCCTGATCTCATAATTATAATATTGATCGTAATAATGATCAGGAAAGTCTTTTTTTAAGTCGATTGATTAAACAATCAAAGGGGGTTTTTTAATAAAAGTTCTTATCATTTAAAATGGAGCAAATTTTGCCCCAACCAATCAGATGTTAGCTTTCAAATGTTACATAAGTTCTGATTGGTTGGGGCAAAATTAGCTCCATTTTAAATGATAAGAACTTTTATTGAATCTCCCTGAAAGTATTTTGTAAAGTTCTGATAAAATGTAAATGTAATGTAACCTTACAATAGACACCATTAGACAATAATCGCCTAACGAATTGAATGTTGAAAAATATGTATGGTACATCTACATACAATTAACATTAGACATCTGTCTATCAAAGCATTGGTCAGTGTTACAATTGTAACTACAATTTCAATAACCTTTAGGCATTCAAAGATGCACTGAGCGGGATGTGCACTTATTTCTACAGCCACCTAGTTTACAGTAACAAGGTTATAAAACTCACCTGGTGCTATAAATCTGCAGTACACCCCTCGTAGCACAAACAGAGGTGTAATGTACAGAGCCAGAAGCCAGTGATGTAAGTGGTAGAGCATCTTTAGGATAAATAGTGCTGTGCGATACATTTATAGAAATGTAGAAAAACTGCCAGATCCAAAATTATAGAAACTCTGTTACATTTTCACCTAAGGAAAGAGGCGTTACTCCGAAACAATATGGAGTTTCAGCTATCAGCACAATAAATAGAGTTTTTTCAAAAAATGTAGTGTTGTGGTGTGCCTAATCTTGTCATGTTTTGTGCTAGAATGAGTGTTCTGGAATGAGTTTTCTGCACCTCTGAAAAATGACCCAAGAACCATTGCACGTTTTAATTATTGATAATTACCCAGGACATTATGCTACATCTAGTACAAGGTTTCACAATCTCACGCACAGCTGCATCGGTGTGTCTTGGGAGCCACTTATTGTAGTACTGAATGTTTATTTTCATTTGACTGACACTTTTGCATTAAAAAAAAGGTAATGTAATAAAAAGTCAATATGATAAATAAAGGGTAACAAACCCTTGGCCAAGTCAACAAACATGACATAATGTTAAATGGTGTTGGGAAATACATGGGATAAGTAATTTGCAAGGCCAATGCTCATAAATTCTCAGTTTTATGACACGATGATGCTATTTTCGAGCAGGCGATAGAAATTATCCTGAGGCTTATTCCAAATATGAGAATTTTCCAAGTGCAATCGATCCAATTCTGTTTTTCTACAAAACAACATGTCTATCATACAACTCCGTTAGTGTCTGACAGAGGCTGCAGACAAAGGAATGGGCTGTAAAAAGGTGCGTGTCAGTGGTGAGTTAGAGGAAAAATATTTCCCCAGGGGATGGTTTATTTACTCTGCAGTTACAGCACAAAGAATTGGTGCTAAGGCATCAGGAGCTATCAGGGCAAAGGTGTCACCTAACAAATATACGTGCAAGGGATGGATTGTGTAAGGAACCATCTGTACAATGGTAAACTGTCTACATTCTAGGTTAAATTAGGGAACAGTAAAATACCATAAACAGGAGGACAGAATGTAAAGAATGTCCATTTACAACAAGATCAGGAAGGGAGGCTTCATTAAGAAAATGGTCTTATTAAGACTACACATTGGCATCAAAGAATGAACATAACCTAGCACTATAAAGAACATTCCATACTGAGCTTTATGCTCCACAGATGTTTTACCTTAAAGGTTCTTTAATCATTTAAATAAATACGCCCTGAAAAGTCTTCTATTGTCTTTATGCAATAAAAATATCTGGAAACGGCAGTGTGGTCATATTGTTGGTAGAGGAAATTCTCTGCCTTCTATGAAGAATGTGGATGAGTCTTATTGCAGTTAGAGATGTCCGAACTTCGAAAAATCCGGTCCGCGCGAGGATCCGCGGATTTTCGAAAAAATCCGAAAATTCGAAAATCCGCGAGCGGACCCGTTAAAACGTATTAAAAGAAAGTTCGGCAAAATCCGCATTAAAGTGGTCTAAATAGCCTTGGTAACGTACACTTAACCACTCAGGGACCTGGGAATCCTTAGAAGCACGTATAAATGCCTACAATACCTAAAAAGTACAGTCCGCTAGCGTGACTTTAAAAAAAACGGTATTTTTCGAAAATACGAGGATTCCCGTAAACGCGAGATTTCCGTAAAAAACGAGGCTTTCCGTACCTATGATAGCTGCCATTGGCTAATTTGGATCATGTGCTTGCTCCGTCTTGAAAAATTTACACAAGTACTCGTTTTTACGTTATTCTCGTATTACGAGAATACTCGTAATTACGTGATCCTCGTTAATTACGCGAACCTCGTAATTACGAGGATCTTCGGTTTTTTCCGGATCCCGAAAATATCGTAGATCCTCGTAATACGGAGATACTCGTATTTTCGAAATTTTCGTAAAAAAAAAAAAATCCTAGTTCGGAAGTTCGGAAGTCCGGAAAGTCCGGAAAGTCCGGAATAATCCGCCGTTCGCGGACGGGAGAAGTCCGCGGCGGACCCGGGTTCGGGTCCCGAACCGGCCATCTCTAATTGCAGTTCTTCCATGTTTTTTCTTTCCACAACCTCCATATCTGGCCTACTGGAGAACATAAGGAAAGGCAATCGGGGTGAAGGAAGTAAAAATGGAAATGGAGAATGAAGCAGGAGGTGTAAGCAAGAGACAAATAATGGGCAACTATACCGAAAATAGGTATTGTTAAATTGACTATACTGGAAACTGTAATTCTTCCCACCACCACGGTATAAAATTTTTTTTGATCTGCCCCCTATTTCTTTCCTTTGCAGCTGTCAATCATGTCCTTGCTTTCAAAAACTATTCTTCTGTGAGTAGATTTACTGTAGCTGAAATGTGGAAGAGTTTTGACATTTGGAATGCGTAGCTGTGTGTGCAGGCTTCACAGTACGTTTGTGGGAAAGAATCAGGTCTGATGGAAGTGGGAGTGGTTAAAAGAGGGAGGGGGATACTGCTCCTAAACAAATGTTGTCTGATTGAAGGGTGCAGCAACCACCAGTATTACATGTATTAAATTATAGATTGATGAAAAAAGTAATTTTTTTAGCATAGTGCCATTTAATTAGTGAAGAGTCCCGGTTTCTATACTAACCTGGTTTCAGTTCGTAACTGGGTTTGGAAATTTCAAAACTCTGTTTTTTTATGTGATTATTTTATTATTTTTATATAAAAAATCGAATATTATAACATTGAATACTCTTCAAGTCTTTATTGAAAATTCTAAAATTGTGATGAATATTTGAAAATTGCGACCACAGCAATTCCGCTGATGGAACGAAACTACCGTTTTTCCTTCATCTTTAATCTTGATTGGGGTACGGAATATGGATAAAGGGTAGAATTTTCTTTCCATGAATCTGTATCTTGCACTGATGAGATCTAACAAGATCAAAACATTCATGTCTGTCTGCAGTCAAATGATTGCCTCTTTACCATAAGCTGTATTGCATGTTAATAAGTCAGCGGTTCTGGACACATGCATTAGCCATAGGACATAAAAAAGAAATTTTGCATATCTCCGCCCCTTACTCTGGGATACCTGGGAGTGAGGAATTACTTCTTCTTTCTTAGATTCTGTGGGCAATGCTGTTCATATAGCTGAGAACTGGAAGATATTTTCTGCTATAAGAAGGCTCTGCTCCATTAACAATTTGTAACGCAGCTTGAGCCACATTCTTTGTTTGTAGGTAATTAACTTCAGTATGATGAAATCATGCCTATTCCTGGACCTGTAGTAAGTAAATTAATAGGAGTCAGTTCCTTTATAAATTAAATTAGAGGACCAAGTGCAGACTGTTTTAATCCTTTAGAACCGACTGGAACCTTGTGTTAACTGTGTTTCTCAAACAGCCAAGTAACAACATTATTATCCAAAACAACAGTGTAGGATAGAATAACTAACGTTCTTTACTTGACACGGATAGAACTCACCCTGTGCATATCTTTAAGTTATAGCTTATATATAGGCTTTACAACCACAGATAATTTGATTACAGTGTACATCAATTACCATTCACTAATTCTGGTGCTATAACATTGGACTTGCCACATATATCAAGAACATGCAAGTTTATTGTTTTGGGGGCTTTTACTAAAAAAAAGGGGAGTGGGACCGTTAGCTATGTTCAAGCTCAGTCTTTTTATTTCCTTTACTTCTTATCAATACCCTAGTTGATGCTTAAAAATTAATCACCTTCTTGGCCTTCCTTAGACATTGAACTTGTTAAACAAATGTACCCTGTTTTTATCACTTAGAATTATTTTCTGATCTACCCAGTACATACTGTGATATAGTTTACCCTATGCCCATCACTTAGCTATTCAGATGGAACCACGCATTTCACCATTAAACCGAACTAGAATCCAAGCTAAAGAACATCTGTTCCAGGTCACATCTTTTTGGTATCGACACCTTCTCTTTTTTACTTCAACAACAAACAATTTCAAGCATCTATTTGAAAGCCCCTGTCCAAACTTATCAATATAGAAAAATTTAAAAATGTGGTAAATTTAGGAGTCACATTTTTAAGATCTTAGTCAATCAATGAATAAGTATGTATAGGAGAAATAAATATGTATAGGAGTAACACCATTTTGAAATTTTCTCCATTTTTCATACTTTACTTTAGTTTAGTTACTTTAGTACTTTACTTTAGTATATCGTTATGCACTTTTAACACCTTTTCAACCTAATTCCTATTATTTTTTTTTTTTAATGGCTAGAAGTTTAAAAACAGCTGTAGGGCGAGAAAAAGGTTTAACATTCCTGACCTTGTCTTATTGTCTATAAACATGAGGTGGTCAGGATACAGGAACAGATTTCTACCAATTGCATCTGTTCCATTAGTCTGACATTTAATGTCTAAAAATATGCAGTGATGTGAGCAGAGAGAACTATTTCTTCCCTAGCCCTGGCTAGTGCATTTCCAGAAGCTACAAGCTTTTTTATACAACTTTTCCTTTCTCGGGGGCTAGACCTTACGGCATCTCATTTCACGAGCGTTTCAGAACAAACCCATAATACTGGCTTCAATGAATGTCAGGAGTCACATTAAGAAGTTAAACTGAGTTCCAATTCTATTATGTCTTTGCCTTTTATATTTTAGCATCTATATGCTGACAATTTACAACATTAAACTTATTTTAGACTTGGTCTTTTATGAAAAGACAGACTGTCTTTGTCGAGATTTGTAGATACCTACAAATGTCTTTTTTTTCTTTAATAAATGCTTTCCCCCAATGTTTCACCTTAAAAACTCACTTTGTTAAATTTTATATGTAAATGAACTTTTATTAAACATTGTCAGGTGCCAGAAGGCTTAAGTGATTTGCAATGTATCTTTCTGTTCAATCATGAGTCCGGATAGCAATATGCTTATTGCACGCACAGCATTCATTCTTTATACAGTGCCCAATTGATTGTGCCACATGTGCTTAAAGGGACATTATACTCATGATGTTCTCTCTTGCTCCGCCCATAGTCAGTGTCCTCTGAAATTTTTTTACCTCTCTCATTGGCTGGTAATGTTAGGAAGGTAGGACATATTGGAGGAGGAGTCAAAAAGATGTGAAAGATAGTGTCCCTTTTAATATAAGGAAAGTAATCTTTTTTCTGCATGGTAGTTGCATAACCATATTTTCCAAACATGATTAATTCATCAATATATGAAAAATCTTCATCTAACCTGGCCACAATACAGTGGTGGAGAGCCAAACAGCTCTGGCCAGATTAAACAAGCAAACAGCTTCCCACAACTTGTTTATCTCCCTGTACTGTCTGTAATATCTTGATCTTTCAGTTTGTTCCAAATCACTGGAAATGAAGAGGAAACTCAACTATTCACATAAGGTCCCCCCGCTCCTTCCACTCCTGTCCTTTTCCCAGCATGCCTCTGGTTTAAAGAAGACAGTGTTAACTCAACATGTAGATGTTACACTAGAGACAATAACTTTCATTGAAATTATTGAAGGACAAGTTCATCTCAACCATATTTATCAATTTATTCTGCATATATAACTTATTTATCAGTTGATTATAGACATATTCACATTCAATCTTTTTCTTGGATTTGAAGCCTACTGAGTGGGAATAATCATTATGTTTGACCTACCTTTTAATTGAATAACCCTTTATTAGAAGACCATGTCTCCTCTTCTGACCATTTTATGACATCTAGATGTGGTTACATAGATATGTTACCATCTTAGACCTGCAAGAAATGGATGTAAACTCTTGGATATTTACTGAATTTCACACCTACAAGCACCCATTCCCATACCCATCCATATACCCATACTCTTACCTTTCCAATGCCCTTACCCATACCCATCCATATACCCATACCCTTACCACACACATACCCATCCATATAACCATAAACCCTTACCACACCCATATCCATCCATATACCAATACTTTTACTACACCCATACCCATCCATATACCCAAACTCTTACCACACCCATACCCTCTACCCATACCCATCCATATACCCTTGCCACACCCATGCCCTTATCCATACCCATCCATATACCCTTGCCACACCCATGCCCTTATCCATACCCATCCATATAATAATACCCTTACCACACCCATAACCTTACCCATACCCATCCATATACCCTTACCACACCCCCCACAACCCTTACCCATCCCCATTCATATACATAACCTTTACCACATCAATACCCTTACCACGCCCATAACCTTACCTCACCCATCCCCTTACCCATCCCCATCCATATACCTTAACTTTACCATTCCCATACTCTTACCCATACCCATCCATATACCCATACCCTTATCTTCCATACCAATACCCTCACCCATACCCATCCATATACCCATACCCACTGTATCCATATACCCATACACACTACAACCCATACACATCCTACCCACCCCATACACTTTGCCCATACACAAAGTCTGCTCAATGAAGAGCGATTTTCTTTTTCAAAGGGATTTTCTGTTTTAAAGGGATTTGTCTGTTTTTAAAGGGGAGAGAAAGCGTTAAGAAACAAAAGCGTTTAGAAAAGAAGCGTTTAAACAACACACTGCTATTTCTCTGCTGTTATTGCTGTGTCTCTGGTGTGTATTGCTGTTTATATTGGACGTTTTTGTTGGGGCCGCGCAATGTGCACCTGCTGCTTATGGGATCTTGGACAGCCGGCCGCCCCAAGGGACCTATGTATGTGTCTCAGATGTGAGGGGTTGCCCATTTGGATCTGAGGTCAGAGTCTAAAGGGGAAACTTGCAGCATTGCAGGGCTTGGCAAATCTGGGGGAAATGCAGGTACTGGCAGGGCCAGTAAACTGGAGGGTGGAGATGGGGCAGATAAGGTGGTAAAGGAAGATAGATTTGTAAGGGTCACCAGGGGAGTAGGGGACGGAAGGATAGGGCGCTTCTTCCCACTTGGTCGATCCCAACAGATTTGCCATTTAGGTGAAGATGTGGAGATGGGTGGCTCGGAAGCCAGCATGTATGGAGCGGGCCTTTCCCTTGAGCACCCAGGGGACGGCCATCTCCAATACAAGGGAGGGAGAACTGGGGATAGGAAGGATAGGCCGGTGGGTAGTGGTAGGGGACTCCATTATTAGAAGGTGTAGATAGGGTAATCTGTCGCCAAACCCTGCATGCCGAACAGTGTGGTTGTCTGCCTGTGTCTAGGGTTCGACATGTGGTAGATCGGTAGACAGATTATTGGGTGGGGCTGGGAGTGACCCAGCGGTCTTGGTTCACATTGTGCCAATGACAAAGTTAGAGGTGGAGGTGAGGTCCTTAAAAATGATTTCCGAGAATTAGGGGCCAAGTTAAAGCAGAACCTCCAGGGTAGTGATTTCAGAAATACTACCCAGGCACTGCTACGCTAGGGAGACACGGGAGCTCAGGAGTATAAATGCGTGGCTAAGAGGGTGGTGTAAGGAGATGGGGTTTGGGTTTTTAGAGAACTGGGCTGATTTTTCTGTTGGCTACAGGCTCTTTAGTAGAGACGGATTGCACCTCAATGGTGATGGTGCAGCTGTTTTGGGAGAGAAGATGGCTAGGGGTTGGAGGAGATTTTAAACTAGGTATGGTGGGAGGACCGTTGAACTACACAGGGGTAGATAGAGAAGTTAGGGATCAGGGGCTATTAACACAACGGAGGGAGAGAAGGGGAGGGGGGAGCATAGAGGATAAGGAGGCATGTACGACCATGTATGGAAGTAATCAATTGATATCTAAATGTATTTTTTACAAATGCAAGAAGTCTGCTGGAAAAACCAGCGAACTTAAATAATAGCTTTAAAGGAAGGTATGATGTAATGTGTTATAGCAGAATCATGGCTTAATGATTCACACGACTGGACAGTAATATTGAAGGATACTCCTTATTTAGTCATGACAGAGTTAATAAGAAAGGAGGAGGAGTATGTTGTATGTTAAACAGGATTGAAGCCAAATTTAAAAGATGGAATAAGATGGGGGAGTAAATGATCCGGCAGAAACATTATGGGTGGAACTGTGTACAGAAGCAGAAGGTAGGTAAATTAATTGTTGTAGTATGTTATAATACCGCCAATGCGGAGGAGGTGGAAATGATCTCCATATGCAGTTGGAAGGCTGCTGGTATGGGGCATGTTCTGGTCATGGGATTTTTAAACTACCCTGACATAGATTGGAGTAAGGGAACTGCCAGCACCTCAAAGGTATAAAGTTCTTAAATTTCCTATAGAGCATTTTCTTTCACAGATGGTAAAGTTCCTACTAGAACAGAATGCATTGTTGGATCTGGTGATATCTAATAACCCTGAGCTCATTTTGGAGATGAGGGTAATGGGAAGCTTAGGGAATAGTGACCATGATATAGTGTCATTTATATAGTTGCAAAAAACTAAAGTGCACTGGCTAAACAAAACTTTTAACTTTAGGAAAGCTAATTTTATGCTGTTAAAGAATTGGCTCCCTGCTCATGACTGGGGGAACTTTTCTAGGTAAGAATCTGAGGCAGATTGGGACCACATTTAAAGGGATATTTACATTTCTAAATCGTGTACTTGGTAACAAGTGTAAAAAAATTAGATCCAGTCCTGCATGCTTAATGCTCAGGTAAAAGGGAGATGGAAAAAAAGAAAAAGGCTTTTAAAATTTTGAAACAAAGGCACAGAACAGCTTACAGGGAATACAAAGCTGTAATAAGAGTGCAAGAAAGTAATTAAACTAGCTAAAATAGAAATGAAATACGCTTGCCGAACAAAGCAGTCCACACCCAAAAATGTTTTTTAAGTATATAAATGGTAAAAAGATGAGACTGAGAATGTGGGACCATTAAATAATGGAGCTGAGGTGGTAGTAGAGGATGCCTAAAAGGCTAATCTGCTAAACTGTTTTTTTACATCGTTTTTACTGTTGAGAATCCTTGTCCTTACAGTAGGAATTGTAATAATATGCAGGGAAGAAATGAAGAGTTTTTCACATTGGATAACAGAGGATATGGTACGGAAACATTAGACAAGGTTAATATCAATAAAGCGCCAGGACCAGATAGATTGCATCCTCGGATTTTAAAGGAGCTTAGTTCAGTTTTTATATCTAGACCACTGTTTCTCATCTTTTCAGATTCGCTTTTGTCTGGGGATGTGCCGCTGGATTGGAAAAAAGCCAATGTAATACAATATTCAAAAAAGGTAGTCGTTCACGCCGGTAACTATAGACCTGTAAGCTAACATCAGTGGTAGGGAAGGTGCTGTGAACTTTGTAACGGGATCATATCCTTGACTTTTGTTTCCAGGGATCATCTTATTTAGTAGTCAGCATGGATTTATGAGAATAGATCATGCCACAAATTTAATTGGTTTTATGAGAAGTGAGTGGGGAGGCTGGATTCAGGCACAGCGTGGATTGTGGTATATTTGGATTTTGCAAAGCTTTTGATACTGTGCCACATAAGCGACTAATGTATAAACTGAGGACTGTTGGCCTTGAAGTAAACATTTGTTCATGGATAGAGAACTGGTTATTGGATCGCAAACAGAGAGTGGGTGTAAATGGAGCTCATCTATGTGGGCTAAAGCTCTAAGCGGAGTGCCTCAGGTTCTGTACTGGGCCGCTTCTGTTTAATCTGGTTATAAATGGACTTAGAAGGCGGCATTGAGAGCAAGGTCTCAGTATTTGCTGATGACACTAAACTATGCAGAGCTTTGGAAACTTCCAATGATGTGAAAGTGCTGCAAGCAGACCTAGATAGATTATCAAAATGGGCAGCAGATATGGCAGATGAGATTCAATGTTGATAAATGTAAGGTGATGCATTTGGGATTTAATAATCCCTGTGCCACTTACCATAAATAACTCCTGGTTAAGTGCATCGTAATGGAAAAAGATTTGGGGGTTCTGGTAGATAACAGACTTAGCTGTAGCAAACAATGCCAGGTAGCAACGGCTAGAGCTAGCAAGATATTGTCTCGTATAAGAGGGGAATGGATTCAAGAGAGAAAAATTATTATTCTCCCTCTTTACAAGGCACTGGTAGAGCCTCATTTGGAATATACGGTGCAGTTTTGGAATCCCATATACAAAGGGACATCTTGGAAATTGAGGCAGTTCAGAGAAGGGCAACTAAATTAATAAGGGGAATGGAGGGGCTTGAATATGCAGGCAGATTAGACCAGTTAGGGCGTTTACATTGGAGAAGCGGCGTTTGTGCGGGGGACATGATAACCTTATACAAATATATTAATGGCCCATACAGTGAACTCTCTGGTGCATATTTTTTGTTTCACTAATAGGTCATACAGAGACTCGTGGACATCTTTAAGGTTGGAAGAAAAAAGTTTCATCTTCAGGTTAGAAAGGTTTCTTTACAGTGAGAACGGTGAAACTGTGGATCTTCCAGCATATGTGTAATAACAAGTTCATTGAATACTTTAAAAAAGGCCTGGATAAGTTTCTAAAACTAAAGATTTGAGAATTACTGGTATTAATGCATATAGATCTGGTTGGTCCAGGGATACTTTCCGATTGCCGTTGGAGTCAGGAAGGAATTTTTTTCCCCCTTTTTTTAGCTGGGTTTTTTGCCTTCCTCTGGATCAACTGTTAGGTAGGGTTAAAAAAAATATATATATATATATAAAGAGGGTGAATAGTTGTACTTGATGGACGTATGTCTTTTATTCAACCTTAATTACTATGTTTACTATGTAATAAACTATAGGCCATAACAAGTGGCATTTAAGTGATGTCTTTTTATTGCTCGATAAAAATCATCTTATTTCCAACTCCTTTCCTTGCCCATCATAGTCCAAATACATAGACATGTAAGTAGAGTCAGAATATTTAATACATTTTTGTTTGTTTGTCTACTGCAGCAGATTTTTACTGCATAGAGCACTTTTCATACATGCCAATGGTGTGGTGGAGCCATCTGCCGACAGAGTGATATGTCCTGTGCAGATCACTTACCAATGTTGGGGACAATAGGCATTGTTCTCCTCGCACGTGTATCCCCTCATCCTCCCCCCTGTACCAACATGTTTTTGGAGCTGAGACACGAAATTGGTACAGACATACAGGACACATAGGAAGTGTGCCTTGTCACATCTGCAATCAACACGGAATATTGGCCTCTGGATTGCATTCAACTATGAAGCTCTAATCAGCACTGATTACCTGCCTCCTGATTGTATTTATTTGTAAGCAGAATTAAAGGGTATGTCCACTCCCCAACCAAACTTTCATATTTGGACTATTTGCCCCCCAAACCTCGACCTTGAGAGTTTTTTTAAACTTATAAAACCTGCTCCGAATTACCAGCCCGTGCACGGAACGCAGCAGAAGGGGCAGGACAGGTGTTTGTGATTGGCTGAGACATTCCATCTCAGCCAATCGCAGACACCACTGCCAGTTCGGTGTCTCCCCTGCTTCCGTGAAAACTGAAGAAACGAAGGCTGATAAGGACATTTTGAAGCAGATTTGAACCTCATGGGGGCAATTAGTCCAAATACGAAAGATTTTTGGAGGGTGAACATCCTTTTAATTAGCAATGATAAGCTGCCTCTTGATTGCATTCAGCTGTTTCACAGTCCTAATCAGAGCTCATACCTGTCTTGATTGCGTGTTTCACAGGCGCAGGTTTTTAAAACTGGTAAAAGTATAAATCCAGCCATGCGGCTTAAGGGAGAAAAACCACTAGAGAATCCCCACGCCAAGTGATCTCACCAAACTTGAGTTATCTAATTGTTCACATTGCTTTAGATCAGGGATGTCAAACTTTCCCGCCAGATGTTTCAAAACTCCCAGCATTCCTAGATGCATACTGTGGCCAAGAAATGCAACCAGAATTACGCTTGCATCTCTCTAAAATCACCTGAGAAAGTTTTTAAATAGTCCCTACCCAGGATTGTAAAATATTCAATCAGGCTATTAAGCAGTAATGATCCTGATGAAGGTAACGTGTCACTAAAGTTTTCATGTAGAACTTTCACACGTACTATGTAAGAGCTTCATTCAGTCAACTTGTTTTCTATTTCCAGGATGCCAGCAATAGATGTGGTTTTGTGGAAACTTCCCCAGATGGGATTATGAGTTTTCTTAACCTAAATAATGTTGGTGTACTGTAACTATGTACTTGTAACTGTTTGTGCGAAATGCGACATGACATGGGCAAGAAGAAACATCTATTCATAGGGAAGTTCAAAGTGTCCAGTTTGATGCTAAAAATGTCAAGTCTCCCTATAAAATGTTTTAGAATTTTTTTTTTCTTAGTTATGGGCAGCCAAGACCAACATTTCTGCAATGGCAATCTACCAAGCATGCTGGTTGTGACTTGGGCAATATTTATAAAAAAGTGAAATTAGCGCAAAAAAATTACAACCTCACACCGCGGCCCGCGAAATAGCATATCGCCATATTATAATGGCAGCGCCATTGCCCGATATGTATCGTGCCGCGATGTGTTGCGGGTAATTTTAAGTCCCTTCGCGGCGATACTGTACTTAAAATCCCTTCCCACCCTCGCTAAGGGGCAGGGCATACGCCCACCCCGCCCACAACCCCCCGCGGCGGAGAACCACCCGCCAACCGTTCCCAGCAGCCCAACCCCTTCCCCGCTCGCGCCCCAATCTCAGAACAGAGGCTAGGAGGGGCTGCCGGAAGGGCACCCCCTCCCCAGCAACCCCTCCAAGCCCCCCGCCCCGCCGCTCCCGGGGAGGGGAAGGGAAGGACCCGCTGGGAGGGGTGGAGGCACCCTCCACTCGGGGCCCTGAGAAGGGCCTTTTGGGGCTTAAGGGGTCCCCCTTCTCAGGGCCCCGCTGGAGGTGCCTCCACCCCTCCAGCGGGTCCCTCCCTTCCCCTCCTCTGGAGCGGCCGGGGCGGGGCTTGGAGGTTTGCTCGGGACGGGTGCGCCAGCGCGGGGGTTGTGGGCGGGGTGGGCTTGTCTCCCGGGCGGGTGGCGACCACCCCCGCAGGTTCCTGCCCATCCCTGCCGCGGGGAGGCTAGTATCAATCTAGCAGTTGCGAAACACATACCGCCGCTTTATAAATAAAGCGGCGGTAACAGGTAAGTATCACCGGCAAAGGGTTACGCTTCGTTAACTTTCGCGGCCGTTTTCGGACATTAATAATCGCGTTTAACGCGATTATAATGTCCAAACGGCCGCGAAAAGTTAACAAGCTTTATAAATAGCCCCTTGGTTATCTAAAGATCCAAGATGGACAGTGTAAATCAGCAGTCAGTTCCCTCTGCAGCTACAGGATGTTCCGCAAGGAAACATTGAAACGGTGAACACAAACACACAGTGATCTTCCAACCAAGTTGTTACCCATCTATCCCTATCCTCCCCTTTGTGCATGCTGTTGTTTGATAGTTTAACCTTGACATTGTGTATATAAAGTACACAGTGGTGAACAATAGGATATTCTCAGTTATTTACAATGGGACTGATACATAATAGGAGCCAATGCTATTAATTTGATGCAACCAATCAGATATTAGAACTTACTGAGTTACTGCAGTAAGATAACATCTGGTTGATTGCTGCCGTTAATGCTATGGGCAACATTTGCGCCTCTTATGCATCATCCCCAGTATGTCAAAATAAAGTATTCCCAATCTCCCATTGCTTCTGCTTCCCTGTAATCTGTATCCAGGGCATACCTATCAGGGATCAGGGGGAGCAATCACGGGGCATATGTGACGGATATAGCCTCCTCCTAGATGATGAAGTACGGATAGGGGCCCCATCATAGTTTTGCTGGGGCCCCAGTGATCCTAGTTACAACACTGACCGTGTCCCTCCATAAATTGTGACCATGCAGTTTCGCTCTGTATTTTCTGTACTGCATCCAGAGAACGAACAATCATTGCACAAGTCTGTACTGGGGTAAAGTGTATAATCATTATAGCTGTACTTACTGGTCTGGGCTGTACATACATGCCCAAGACTAGCAATCATTGTACTGAATTTGCTTAAAGGTGCCTGCATCTGTTATGGCGTCCTTCCCCTCTGTTTACGTTACCTACATCTTGTCTGATGCTCGGTTCTCATCCCCTGTTACATAGACTGTTACATAGACTGTTACATAGATTGTTACATAGATTGTTACATAGACTGTTACATAGACTGTTATTTAGACTGTTACATAGATTGTTTCATAGACTGTTACATAGATTGTTACATAGACTGTTACATAGACTGTTACATAACTGTTACTAGAGTTACATAGACTTGTTAGAGATTGTTTACATAGATTGTTACATAGACTGTAACATAACTGTTACATATACTGTTACTGAGATTGTTTTACATAGACTGTTACATAGAGTGTTACATGAGACTGTACATAGACTGTTACCTAGACTGTTACATAGATTGTTACATAGATGTTTACATAGACTGTTACATAGACTGTTTACATAGTACGTATTTTTACATAGATTGTTACATAGACTAGTTTTGACATAGATGTGTTACATAGACTGTTACATAGACATATTTATGTTGTGTTACACAGACTGTTACATGACTGTTATAATCGACGGTTACATAGATTGTTACAAGACTGTTACAATACTGTTTACAACATAGATTGTTACATAACAGACTGTTTACATAGACTTTACATAGATTGTTACATACATGATTGTTACACAGACTGTTACCTAGACTGTTACATATACTGTTACATAGATTGTTACATAGACTGTTACATAGATTGTTACATAGATTGTTACATAGATTGTTATTACACAGACTTTACATAGACTGTTACATCGACTGTTACATAGATTGTTACATAGACTGTTACATAGATTGTTACATAGTACTGTTTTACATAGACTGTTACATAGACTGTTTAAACATCGATTGTTACTAACTGTTACCATAGATTGTTACATAGATTGTTACATAGACTGTTACATAGACTGTTACATAGATTGTTACATAGACTGTTACCATAGACTGTTACATCGACTGTTACATAGATTGTTACATAGACTGTTACGAGATTGTTACATAGATTGTTACACAGACTGTTACATAGACTGTTACATCGACTGTTCCATAGATTGTTACATAGAGACTGTTATCAAAGACTGTTACATAGACTGCTACATAGATTGTTACATAGACTGTTACATAGACTGTTACAAAGACTGTTCATAGACGGTTACCATAGATTGTTTACATTGTTACATTGTGAGTGAGAAGCAGTTTTTTGTTTCAAAAATGTATCAATTCTTCCTGTGACATAGTAACAAGTAACATAGTATTAAGGTTGAATAAAGACATTCGTCCATCAAGTCCAACCTATTCACTTTTTTTTTTTTTTTTTTTTTTTTAACCCTACCTAACAGTTGATCCAGAGGAAGGCAAAAACCCAGCTAAAAAAAGGGGAAAAAATTCCTTCCTGACTCCAAACGGCAATCGGAAAGTATCCCTGGATCAACCAGATTCATATGCATTAATACCAGTAATTCTCAATATTTTTAGTTTTAGAAACTTATCCAGGCCTTTTTTAAAGTTATTCAATGAACTTGCCATTACCACCTCTGCTGGAAGACAGTTCCACAGTTTCACCGTTCTCACTGTAAAGAACCTCCCTAACTTGAAGATGAAACTCTTTCTTCCAACCTTAAAGGATGTCCACGAGTCCTCTGATATGCCCTATTATTGAACAATGCACCAAGAGTTCACTGTATGGGCCATTAATATATTTGTATAAGGTTATCATGTCCCCCAACCGCCGCTTCTCCAATGTAAACAGCCCTAACTTGTCTTATCTGCTGCATATTCAGCCCCTCCATTCCCCTTATTAATTTAGTTGCCCTTCTCTGAACTGCCTCAATTTCCAAGATGTCCCTTTTGTATATGGGATTCCAAAACTGCAACCGCATATTCCAAATGTGGCCTTACCAGTGCCTTGTAAAGAGGGAGAATAATATTTTTTCTCTCTTGAATCTATTCCCCTCTTTATAACAGACAATATCTTGCTAGCTCTAGCTGTTGCTACCTGGCATTGTGTTGCTACAGCTAAGTCTGTTATCTACCAGAACCCCCAAATCTTTTTCCATTTCAGATGCACTTAACACAGAGTTATTTATGGTGTAGGTGGCACAGGGATTATTAAATCCCAAATGCATCACCTTACATTTATCAACATTGAATCTCATCTGCCATCTGCTGCCATTTTGATAATCTATCTAGGTCTGCTTGCAGCACTTGCACATCATTGGAAGTTTCCAACGTTCTGCATAATTTAGTGTCATCAGCAAACACAGAGACCTTGCTCTCAATGCCCCCTTCTAAGTCATTTATAAACAGATTAAACAAAGCGGCCCCAGTACAGAACCCTGAGGAACTCCGCTTAGAACTTTAGCCCACATAGATGTAGCTATGTGACAGCAGCATAGAGATCTGTATCATAAAATCACATTAACCCCTGCAGCTGCCTGAGGTGATTGCTGAGACTGGGTTATATACATTACTTACTGTACCTACGCGCTGTGATAGAGCTTAGTGAGCAGGAATAGGGACATTAAGGCTTATCCAAAATGACATATGCAATCGCACGCACAAAAGCATGTTGTGTGGCCTGCCCTAAAGTGGCCATACACAGTGATTTTCAATGTAAAGGGAAGTAAAGGCAGCTGATCCGACATAAACTTGCCGTTGTGACCAACCGTCATTTTTTGGCACTTCGGTCGGTCGGGATTTACCCATTATCATTAGTGGTTTTTCATATGGGGAAATCAAACCAAATGCATGCAAGGTTATTTTTGGCCCGACCACCCGATACAAGGAAATATCGTTCGGTTGAGCCAAAAATCTGTATGTGTGACCCATATTATGAAAATACTTTTAAAAAAATTAAGGGGATATCTACATTGCCTAACTGTCATGATAATTATAGAAGGTATATACATTTATATGTGACCATATATAATGAATAATGGCTGTATTTGGTCATGACTTCCTTACTGGGCTTGTTCAGTGGTAACCCATTCAGGAATCCCCCCTTTGAAACCTGTGCATGCCCCTGCAAACGGCAAAGTTTCCGGCAAGTCTCTGCAAGGGCAGAGACTTGCCCAAAATGTTGCCGTTTGTATAAGATGGGTGAATAAAAAATGTTCACATTTTGCAACAATTGCTCCTGGCTGTCTCTTTTGAAAGAAATACTGAACGTTTGCACCATTGGCAGAGTGGTTAATAGCAGATGGGAGAAACGATCCACGGTGGATAATCAGGGAATAAATGAGGACTTGTGCGCTATAGTCAGAACCAGGAAGCGGTCGGGACCTGTCAGTGCTGCTGCAGAGGATCATGTGAAAGGTAAGTTAGTTTCTCTCTTCGCTCCTGGCTCCACATCATTGATTGAAGACACAGGGGGTAAGACAGCTCCTTTACCTCCCAGTCTTCAATCAATGCATTAAAGGAATAGTTCACTTTTGCAACTATCCTTTAAAACAAAAAGCTGGTCTATGTTTGTTACCTGCCCCAAACTTGAAATGATATATTCAGCAATGATTAATGTATTACTAACCAGATATTAGGAAGATATATATGTAAGGGGATCACCAGCCTAGAAAAAAACAATTCTGCCTGCTGACTATTAATAATCTGATGGTGCTAGGGGGACATGGAACCTAGCAACACAGAGGAACCCCCCTGGAAAGCAGCCCCTATTAGCACAAATGTAATATGAAACTGGGCTCCATATATAGGGAACCCATTAAAATGAAAAACCAAGGGTTAAGAATGTGGTTTCAGCCAACTCAGATATATAAATACACCTATGCAGATAAACATATAATCAGTAAATTGTATTACAAAAGGCAAAATACATGCAACATCTAAATAGCCCCTACACCTTAGTATATACACTTATTATACAAAAATAGTTTACCATAAGTAAATTGGAGAAACCGTTAACACCAATCCCATAAAAACAGGCACAAAACCACAGTAGGACTTGGATCCAACCATGGAGGATATATACACTCGGTCGGTACTAGTCTAGCAACAGCTTTATCAACTACTGTTGCTCCCTGTTAGGGGTATGATAGGACTGATGAGCTGAAATATATCACAGTCATCACCTTGATGTACCAAGTCGTTCGAACTCAAGGTCCGTTTTGCCATCAAGAAAAAGAATAGGCTATATAAAGAAGGAATGGTAGCTGGACAAAGTACTTCCGGGGCCTCCAGTTTTAGTCCAACCTCTGCATTCCCACTACACTTGAAGATAGCCTATCATATCCTCGGGCCATCCAGAGTGAGTATCAATGTATCACAGCATGCAGCAACAAAAAGAGCCTAATTAATCCAAACTCCACGGCAACCAAATCCACCACCTTGGCTTGCCGTGAGTTTGGTTTTTCGGTGTGGTCTTCGTGTGCAACAGACTGATTAGCCTCTTTTTTTAAGGCTCCTATCGTATCCCCAACAGGGATATCATTGATTTTTTTGTAGCAGCCATAAATGGCCTGATATAACTAAAGGCTTTCCCACCATATTGCCTTGGTCCCAGGGAACTGCAAATCCAAGCTCAATGGTAACTGGTGTCCAAATAAGGGCTACTAGAGTCATGAGAGTGCAGTCTGCATGCAGGATCCACTAGAGCAATTACATGCCTCTCAGTACCTGAGCACTAACTCTCTGCTACTCTATGGAAGCAGATCAGATTATCCACAAAGAACCTTGTAACATAAGGGTCCCCAGGTTCAAGCACCAAACATTGTGACAGTCCTTACAATGCACATTATATCACAGCCCTGCCTAGGGCCCATTTAACCTTAATTTATCTCTGTATTTGGGTGCAGGAAGGAGACTGACATGTTAGAGACACATGAACTGCAGATTTACTACATTTTTATTGCCCCTAAACTGCATGTTAACTCTTAAGTTAAAACTTAAATTACATACAGGGTTATTCATTAAAAGTTCTTATCGTTAAAAATGGTGCTAATTTTGCCCCAACCAATCAGATGTTAGCTTTCAAATGTTAAAAACATCTGATTGGTTGGGATAAAATTAGCACCATTTTTAACCATAAAATTTTAGTGAATGTCCCTGATTGTTTGATGTCAGTAGTTGAAGTCTGTTCAATCCATAACCCTCATCATTATAATTTATACAGGCCATGCAGACAGTAATACAATAAAAAGCATAGAAATATTCAGGGAATGGGATCGTGACAGCTCGCAGTCTAGTAAAAACCAAAGCCGTCTTTGGGCATTAAAGAGATATTAAGCGTCATAGTAGGAATGTTAGAAAAACACATTGCTGTGGTGCAGGAAGCCTTGATGATCACAAAGATGTCAGTGTCTGGGTATAGGCTGTCTGGAAGGATTCTGACGATGTATAAATTCTGCAAAAAATCCATTGTAAAATTTTATTGAAAAAAGAAAATGTTTTTAATAAACCCCACACAGAATAAATGTAGACTTTAGTTGTCCTATTGCTTCATATGTGCCACCAAGGACAGTAATACAATGATTTGGGTATTTAAAGACATTCCTTGTCCTTGCGTGTGTGGCTACAATAGGCGATAAATAAAAAGCTGGATGAATTCATTGATGGTTCTCTGCTGCTCTCTAGTTGTGACCTGTGTTACCATAGACACTTTGGGTGAAATAAAAAAAATAATAAATAATTGGTGCTCCCCAATATTGAATGAAATAATAGAAGTTGATGGTTGTTATGGCCTCTGTCAAGCAGTTTAAAAATGGATCACTCCCCTTTATCCAAAGTCATGGAACCATGTTTCTTACTATTAGTTTAAGAGGAATGTATGTTCCTAATAAGATGTCCCCTTTAAATTGCTTGCATGATGTAGTGATTCAACACATAGGATTAAAGGGGATTAGATGTCCCAGTAAATTGTCACTGTAACTGTAGCTATGTGATGAATAAAGCCAAGGTTTACAATGAATGGAGGTGCTATCCATTTTCATAGACATACTAGGAATGCAGAACTTCTGTGAACTTTGGGAGCTGTGAAATGAATCGGAATAGGAATCCCCTGATTCCTTATTAATACTGCTAAAGCTCAAGTAAACCAACATTCTAATCAGCCTCTCTGACAGTCCCACAGTTACATTTTGTTATTCGGGCGCATGCTATTGTGGGACATTTTTGTCCGCCTGCGAGTTTAACCCCGCCAATAATAACCCTGGCATAAAACATATTCTCCTCTGACTTATAGAGCAAACACGCCTGATTACATCTGTGTTTCTTATCTTTCTAAATTAGTCCTTTAAAAAGTTCACATTTTACGTCTTTCGTACAGATATTCCTATAGTTACTGCCCCTCCTTTAGGTGTTGAGGTCACACATGCTCACTGTGATTAATCCAGGGAGAGAAAAAAGAATTCCCCAGTCAGATACGTTTATCCCATACTACAAATTACTACAATGATTTTCTGTACTACATTTTATCCCCTGTGTTAAAGGTTGTGAGGAGATGAGGAGTATATTTGGAGGGATATTTTCCATGAAAATTTTATTAATTATACACAGTTATAATTATTAATAACCGCGTTTGTATCGGAAAGGTCAGATGCCGCGGTTTACATCGATTGTTTGGACGGCGCCCATGGTCATACATATTCTACCAACCAGGCTGTACAATACCACCACGGTCCCTAAGATTCTGCTCTAGTAGGAATGGCAATACCGTGCAGTAGCAACATACCATGTAGTTTACAATGGCGTTAAAGATGCAGTAACCTTGGTTAGGTTTAACATAAAACAACATTTATTTAATCAGATATTTGATCTATAAGTAGGAAAATGAGTATTTAATTGCTGATCTTTTATTACTTTAGTATAAAGGATACATTTTGATCTGGAAATGTAATTATTGCAAACTAGTAACAAGTTGTTCTAATTGAAGTTAATCCTGTGCTGGGTGTGAGACATTTAATAACCAAAAAAATGACCAAGAGGAATTTACATGAAGGTGAATTAAGTTGCTTTGCCACCTTAAACACAACTACTGTACATGTTATAACCTGTGCAACAATCCAATGTGATGTACAGTGCACAGAGCTGTAGATCAGTCACTTTATTTACTACCCCTGAAGTGCTGTTCTATGTAGCTTCTATAAGGGTATCTATTATAAGAAATTATAAGGCTAATGGAATATTACGTTTAGGCTTTGTTTATACAAAAAAATTGCATTTTTTCCTGCAATTCTACATGGTATGCATTTATTTTCTAGCGTTTTTGCACAGAAGTGCGATTTTAAAGGGTATTTCCCACCCCTAAAATTAACTTTTAACATTGTGCAGGGCTCCCCATCCCATGCCCAACTGCCGAATTACTTTGGCAAAGAAAGTCCCAGATGTGATAACCGGAGTCCCTGAGTATACCTTCAGCACTTTACCCCACTCTACAGCCGCTGTCTTTACCTATAGACAAGCCCGATAATCAGGAGACTTGTTGCACCTCACTGTACACAGTTACCCCCAGGTCTTAGAGCGCAAGGTATAGATGCTAAGGCCGGGTATACTCTGGAAAACCGGAACACCAATGGAAATCACAGGAAACTGGAAGTCAAGAAAATGACAAGAATACAAAGATACAACATGAACATGAGAAGAACAATAAACAAGACTTGGATACAGATTTGGCTACTAAATAATAGCAGGGACCACTAGCTTGGCTAACCAAAACTATAACAGGCAATCAGGCACAAACGGAACTGTCTAGATATTATAGGGGACTGAATGATAGGGAAGATGTGATATGGAACTGAATGATAGGGAAAATATGATATGGAACTGAATGATCAGGAGATAATTATCGGGACTGAATGTAGGGGAAAATATCTGATATGGAACTGAATGATGGGAGATATGATATGTGGACTAAATGATAAGGGAGATATTATAGGGGACTAAATGATAGGGAGATATGATATGGAACGAGAAGGGGAAGATATTATAGGGAACTGAATGATGTGAAGATATGATAGGGACTGAATGATAAGGAGATATTATGGGGACTGATGATAGGGAGATAATTAATAGGGGACTGAATGATAGGGAAGATATGATATGGAACTGAATATAAGGAGGATATTTAGGGGACTGAATGATGGGAAGATATAATGGAACGGAATGATAAGGGAGATATTATAGGGGACTGATGATGGAGTAAGATAGGGAACTGAATGATAGGGAAGATTGTAGGACTGAAATGATAAGGGACTGATATTATAGGACCTGAATGATGGATGGAATGATAGGGAACTGAATGATAGGGAAGATATGATTGGAAATTGATTGATAGGGAAGATAAGATAGGGAACTGAATGATAGGGAAGATATGATAGGAAACTGAATGATAAGGGAATATTATGGGGACTGAATGATATGGAAGATATGATATGGAACTGAATGATAGGGAAGATATTATAGGTAAGTGAATGATAGTGAAGATTAATAGGGAACTGAATGATAAGGAGATATTTAGGGGACTGAATGATAGGAAATATGATATGGAACTGAATGATGGGGAAGATATTATAGGTAACTGAATGATAGTGAAGATATGATAGGGAGACTGAATGATAAGGGAGATATTATAGGGGACTGAATGAAGTGAAGATTAATAGAGAACTGAATGATAGGAGATATTATAGGGGACTTGAATGAAGGGAAGATTGATATGGGAACTGAATGATAAGGGATATTATAGGGGACTGAATGATAGGGAAGATATGATTGGAACTGAATGATAGGGAAGATATTATAGGGGACTGAATGATAGGAAGAATATATGGAACTGAATATAAGGAGATATATAGGGGAACTGAATGATAGGGAAATATGATATGGAACTGAATGATAGGAATATTATAGGTAACTGAATGATAGTGAAGTTGATATGGACTGAATGATAAGGGAGTTTATAGGACTGAATGATGTGAAGATATATAGGGACTGAATGATAAGGTAAGATATTATAGGGGACTGAATGATAGGGAAGATATGATATGGACTGAATGATAAGGGAGATATTATAGGGGACTGAATGATAGTGAAAGATATGATATGGAACTGAATGAAGGGAAGATATTATAGGGAACTGAATGATAGGGAATATTGATTGGACTGAATGATAGGGAATATGATATGAACTGAATGATAGTGAAGATATGATAGGGGACTGAATGAATGGGAGATATGATAGGGAACTGATATAGGGAAGATAGATATAAATGATATGATAAGGGAGATATTATGGGGACTGAATGATAGGAAGATTGATAATGGAACTGAATGATAGGGAAGATATATATGGAACTGAATGTAAGGAAATATTATAGGGACTGAATGATAGGGAAGATATGATGGAACTGATGATAGGGAAGATATGATAGGTAACTGAATGATAGTGAAGATATGATAGGGAACGGAATGATAAGGGAGATATTATAGGGGACTGAATGATAGGGAGATAATGATAGGGAACTGAATGATGGGAAGATATGATAGGGAACTGAATGTATAGGGAATATTATAGGTGACTGAATTAGAGGGGAAGATATGATAGGAACTGATGATAGGAAGATATGATGGAATGATTGATAGGAGATGATATGGAACTGAATGATAGGGAAGATATTATAGGTAGGAATGATAGGAAGATATGATAGGGAACTGAATGATAAGGGAGATATTATAGGGGACTGAATGATAGGGAAGATATGATATGGAACTGATATAGGAAGAGATAGGGATGATTGATAGGGAAGATTGATATGGAACTGAATGATAGGGAGATATTATAGGGGAACTGAATGATATGTGAAGATATGATAGGAACTGAATGATAGGGAAGATATTATAGGGACTGAATATAGGGAAGATATGTTGGAACGAATGAAGGGAAGATAATAGGGAACTGAAGATAGGAGATATGATAGGGACTGAATGATAAGGGAGATATTTATAGGGAACTGAATGATAGGGAAGATATGATATGGAACTGATTATAGGAATAATATATAGGGACTGAATGATGGGAAGATATGAGAGGGAACTGAATGATAGGAAGAATTGATATGAACTGATGAAAGGAGATATTTAGGGGACTGAATGATAGGAAATGATAATGGAACTGAATGATAGGGAATATGATATGGACTATGATAAGGGAGATATTATAGGGACTGAATGATAGGAGATATGATAGGAACTGAATGATAGGGAGATATTAGTATGATATAGGAAGATGATAGGGACTGATGATAGGGAGATATTATAGGGGACTGAGATGAAGATATAATGAACTGAATGATAGGGAAGATATTATAGGGGACTGAATGATAGGGAAGATATGATATGGAACTGAATGATAGGGAAGATATTATAGGGAACTGAATGATAAGGGAGATATTATAGGGGACTGATATAGGGAAGATATGATATGGACCTGAATGATAAGGGAGATATTATAGGGGACTGAATGATAGGGAAGATATGATATGGAACTGAATGATAAGGTAGATATTATAGGGGACTGAATGATAGGGAAGATATGATATGGAACTGAATGATAGTGAAGATATGATAGGGGACTGAATGATAGGGAAGATATGATAGGGGACTGAATGATAAGGGAGATATTATAGGGAACTGAATGATAGGGAAGATATGATATGGAACTGAATGATAGGGAAGATAGATAGGGGACTGAATGAAAGGGACGATATGATAGGGACTGAATGATAGGGAAGATATGATAGGGGACTGAATGTAGGGAAGAGATGATATAGACTGAATGTATAAGGGATATTATAGGGACTGAATGATAGGGAATATATGATATGGAACTGAATGATGGGGATATGATATGGAACTAAATGATAAGGGAATATTATAGGGACTAAAATGATAGGGAATTATGATATGGAACTGATGATGGGAAGATATTATAGGGAACTGAATGATAGTGAAGATTGATAGGGAACTGAATGAATAAGGGAGATATTATAGGGGACTGAATGATAGGGGATATTATAGGGAACTGAATGATAGGAAGATATGATTGGAACTGAATGATAAGGGAGATTATAGGGGACTGAATGATAGGGAAGATATGATATGGAATAACTGTAAGGGAGATATTATGGGACTGATGATAGGAAGATAATGATAGGGAACTGAATGATAAGGGAGATATTAAGGGGACTGAATGAGAGGGAAATAATGATAGGGAACTGAAGATAGGGAAGATATGATTGGATATGTATGAAGGAGATAAGATAGGGAACTGAATGATAGGGAAGATATATAGGAACTGAATGATAGGAGATATTATAGGGACTGAATGATATGGAAGATATGATATGGAACTGAATGATAGGGAAGATTTATAGGTAAGTGAATGATGTGAAGATATGATAAGGGAACGAATGATAGGGAGATATTATAGGGGCTGAATGATAGGGAAGAATGATATGGAACTGAATGATAGGAAGAATGATTAGGGAATTGAATTATAGGGAATATGATCTGGCTGAATGATAGTGAGATATTATAGAGGACTGAATGATAGGGAAGATATAAATGGAACTGAATGATAGGGAAGATATTATGGTAACTGAATTAGATATGAAGAATGATAGGGACTGATGATAAGGAGATATTATAGGGGACTGAATGATAGTGAAGATATAATAGGGACTGACATGATAGGAGATATTATAGGGGACTGAATGAAAGGGAAGATATGATAGGGAACGGAATGATAAGGGAGATATTATAGGGGACTGAATGATAGGGAAGATATGATATGGAACTGAATGATAGGGAAGATATATAGGGAACTGAATGATAGGAAGATAGGATATGGCTGATGATAGGGAAGATATGAAGTAGGAACTGAATGATATGAAGATTGAAGGGGACTGAATGATGGGAAGATATGATAGGGACTGAATGATTGGAAGATATGATATAAGAACTGAATGATAAGGGAGATATTATAGGGACTGATGATAGGGAAGATGATATGGAACTGAATGATAGGCAAGATATGATTGGAACTGAATGATAAGGGAGATTATTATGGGACTGAATGAAGGGAAGATATGATATGGAACTGAATGATAGGGAAGATATAGAGGTAACTGAATGATAGTGAAGATATGATAGGGAACGGAATGATAAGGGAGATATTATAGGGGACTGAATGATAGGGAAATAAGATAGGAACTGAATGATAGGGAAGATATGATAGGACTAATGATAGGGAAGATTATATAGGGACTGAATGATAGGGAAGATATGATGGGAACTGAATGATAGGGAATGATATGATTGGAATTGATTGATATGGAGATATGATATGGAACTGAATGATAGGGAAGATATTATAGGTAAGTGAATGATAGTGAAGATATGATAGGGAACTGAATGATAAGGGAGATATTATAGGGGACTGAATGATAGGGAAGATGATTATGAATGAATGATAGGAAATATGATGCGGGAATTTTGATTGTAGGGAAGATATGATATGGAA